>JARQTI010000076.1:212354-242629 GCA_030142655.1 Trachelus tabidus
AGGTGGCGCGTTTACTTCAAAATAAAATTGGTTTCAAGAATATCGGCCCATTGGCAATCTCCCTATTCATCTCTGATATAAGCTATATTTTTGTGATTCATGCCAGGTTTTGTATTTTCACTACTATTTGCAGGTTATGATAACCGGAATATTTAAAAATACGAATTAATATAATTGTAAGTATTTGGTTAATTATGAATTTTTGACAGTGTAAAATTTAACAAGTAATAGGATTATCTTTTATTTAACTAATAAATTATATATTGACGCATGTCACGCTCATTTAAACTAATGGCAAGGTTTTTAAAACTATGCGAATTTAGGTTATATTTTTTTCTGCTTACTGGCATATTCAACAATTTTAAATATTAAGTTCATCAGTGGAGTAAAAGTTTAATATATTTTTAATTAATTATTTTTTTGTTATTGCTTTAATCCAAAAAGTAATATTAATATTTACTTTCACAGATTCATTCATCACAATGTACATACCTAAATTTTTTCAAAAGAAGTTAGTAAAATTAGGAGTTCCTTTTATGGTATTGATATTGGGTGGATCTTTTGGACTTAGAGAATTTACTGAATTGAAGTATGTACCTTGCACACTATATTATGTGTTAATTATGTTAATTACTATATTTTATCAATTCTTTATAGGTACAGGTATAGCAATGTTGTAAGCTACAGTGTTCATGACGAGGCTAGTAAGGAAGGTATAAATATTAAAAAACGTGGGGAGGTTACATTAGAATCGGAGTTCGAGAAAGTCCAGAATGTAAGTTATAGGATTATTCAATTATTCAATTTCTGTATTATAAATTATTTGTTGTTCACAGTTTTGGTACAACTTGTACACTGTAAACTGAAAATAATTAGAATTATATTTCTAGTTTGATATCGATAATTGGGAAAATGTACGAGGTCCAAGACCTTGGGAAGGAAATTATCAAAAGGTGCCAGAGCGTAAGAAGCAGGAATAAAACATTTCTCTGATTACATAATACTGGTATTAAAATTTTGTACATAAATTATCTACAAAAGTTACTATCCAGTACCTGGTACAGTATAATGTAAAGAATACGCTTTCACCATAAAATAAGAGGTGTACTCTAATATCTGATAAATCCGCAAAACGCAGTTACTACTAAGAAATTCTATCAGGAAAACAGGCGGCATGATGCTATTAATTAACTGGTCGACAAGAGGAAATAAACGTGGTTATTACAATTAAAAATGGCTGAGAAATAAATATCACCAATGAGCAGTGCCTGTGGGATAATTTATTTAATAAACGTCTGATTAGATACTAATATATACTACTGTCCTTTATCATGGGCTATTACTTAAGGGTGGAGACCATGTAGATTGACTGTTGCTATGGTTATCCATAATGGCTGCTTCTGGTACTCAAAATTTATCTAGACAGTTCAGTACTACCCTCAGAGATAGTACAGCAAGTACTTGCGGGATATTAAAAACATCAAAGACGGCTAAAATTAAAATCAATCGTAGGTGTCAGACAATACTTCAACGTCACTTAATTATTTCACAAGTTAGCAGTAATTGTTTGAATCAAAATTAAATTGTATATAATGGCAACCACAACTACCTGTCATTTAAATTAATCAATTATTCCTCATTCCAGGTGGATAGTCATATATGAATTGTAGATGTCCAAGAAAGATCATATTTAGTATAGTGATTACAATAAAGTACACCACCAGCCAATAAACAATCTATGAAATAATGTATTAGGTGTTAATAATTTTATAAAAATAAAATTCGACACCTATACTTGATTTAGACTAATAATTTAAGTACCTCCTGGTCTCTCATGTCGTAGCGAAAGATCCAACGACAAATACAAAGCCATACTGACAGAGATACGAACAGCAAAGTAACAGAAAGTGGAGTTGCGTATATGCGAACGCCGAACATTTGTCAGGCTATTATGCTTCTGGCATTTCCGACAATTTTTCAAAATTTTTTTTTATTATCAAAAAGTAGTTTCATACTAGCGTAAAAACACCAAAAATTTTCTCAATGTCATTTTCATTTGACAGAATCAGTGGCGCGAGCCTTTTATTTTGCAAAGCGATGCGCTTATCTTTTTTTTTAATAATGAACTAATTTCTCACATACTTTATTGAAAATCAAAGGCCTATTAATCGCACATCGAATCAGATTCCCATTAACGATTAAAGAATTATTTCGTATCTTCATAATTCAAATATAACCGCAATCTGTCAAATTGCCTGAATGCCGAACGCGCAAGCCAATCAGCATATCCACGAGCATAGAATGACGACAGCGACGACCAATCGGCATCGTGGAAAAGCTACAACGATACTATCGAGATATTTTCGATATGCAGCAAACTAACTCTGAACATGTATCATTATATTAAAGGAAGAAATTAATAATTGGTACATGTAAGGAGAAAATTATTATTAAGAATCAGTATCCAAGTCGTGTAGTATTAATTAATATTTATTAATTTACTATCCATAGCCTTTGCCTTACAAAATATACGGACAACTTAATTCTTAAGCGGTTTATGAATTTTATTAATATTAATGTCATTAATAATAGTACACGATAAAATACTCCGGTGTTATTTTGCAAGGATCGAGCATTATTTACTTACAATGTGTAATAATAAAATTATTTAAGTCGCAGTACCTTCGACATTTGTAAATACCTATATGTATAGGTACATGTATACACATATCGATGTACTTTATTTCTTAATTTTTTCTTTTTGTAACTTTACTCCTTCGCTCTTGCATTCATTTATCGACAAATTCCAATTTTATCGTTACTTTCGTATTTTTTTTGAAAATCCACTTCGAAATCATTTGCGATACATCTATTGATATATGTCCATTGACTTTTAAAACACATTAGGAAATTTGGAGAAATTTTAAATGTAACACCGAATTTCGAAACGTCAATTCCTTGTTTCATCACTTTTTTTTTTAACAATCGTTAACCTAATCGAACGAAAGCTGCAATAACGTCACACTACATCCAAATCTTCCATTTTCTGTATATTCGTATGAAAAAAATTGTTTAAACATACGGAAGTACATTTCTCCTTTGATAAAACTTTGCCTTTTTGATTTTTGAATATGGAAAATTGTCGATTCAGACGATTCCTTTATTTTTTGCTTTAATTTTATATTTTCCCTTTTTTGCCTTTTTTTCCCTATATTTCTTCGTTTACCGTAAATTTATCGTTTATCATCACAATGCTTCACCAAGCGGTTATATGTTCTATCCGAAAGAAAAGATAAACAAGAATATAATCCCCCGCTTTTTATTTTACAGATTCACGTATGCTTTCCGTTGTCATATTGTAGTCATATGTTATACATAATTTTCTTACGGGCCAGTGACGTAGTACCCATTTTCCTTCCCCTGACCTTAACGCGTCGTTGCCGTTATACATATAATCCGTATTTCGTCGTAGAAACTCTCAAAAGTTAAATATTTACAGATCACGAATTCGCGTCGTGATTTTCGATTTTAATAGTGTTACGTGACAAGGAGAGATAGAGAAATAAAAAAAGATAAGCATAGATTTCGAGTTGAAATAACAAGAGGGAAAAAAACGTAGAATAAAAATATTTTTTTTTTGAAAAAAATTTAAAAACTCGAAAATTAATAATCGCAACGCGAATTCCATTCTTAGAAGTTACGTGTGCGCGTTGAATGACTTAATATTACATTATTTTATTTACTTCCTCACTTTTATGTTCTCTTTGTTTTCATAATTTTTGCTTTTTTCTCCCTTCAATCAGTCCCCACCTTCTGACCCTTTGACCAGTTTGCTCCATTTTCTTTTTCCATTTTTCTCCGCTTTAATTTCACTTATTTACCTTAAAGCCACGTTGAATTTATCAGTGCTCAATCGGGCTTACACTATTTACAATGCTTACATGCTAAATAGAGCTTCTTACTAAATAAATCGAATTTGACTTATGTTTTATTCTTTTATTCTATTACACGAATATTTTCGAATATTTATCTCTGGTCAATCAACGTTAATTTCCGATATACTGAACCCTCGATAATGACCTGATAAGAATCGAGTGCGAATGAAATCGAGTATCTGCATTTTGTCTATTTTTTTGAGAGTTAAAAAAAATATATTTCGATCTTGACGAAACCAAATAACAAAATGGTACTAAAGTCACTTTTTCGAAAGCACTCGAGACCGATCACTCTTCGTAGACGTAATGAGATTAAACAATTTTTTTGTAATTAAAAAAATTTTTTCCCTGACAACCAATCTCGGACATTTCTCCCTCTTAGAGACCAAAGCTTGACTCTAAAATGCCATATAGAACACGTCATAGAACTGCAGGATCAGAGATGGGGCTGTATGCAATATACAAGGTGACCAATTAGGAAAAACCACGTTAAACTTCATAAAGTGCATAACCTTGTCCATAGACTTAGTCAGGTTTGCATTTTCTCTCATTAAATTTTTTTTTTCTAAATTTACTCTCGCGATCCACGCAAGAATCTACGCGATTCCCTAAATGCTATAAATTGTATATCTACTGTGTACGTAATAAGACATTAATCTTTTGCTCCTTTTCTTTCGTTTATATTTCATTACGTGAAGCAGCGGCTGAAAAGTCGATGTGATTTTGTATGTTTCTATGCTTGGATTTTTTTTATCATTCTTGGTGCATTATTGTTATTCTTATCATTACTATCATTTACACTGACACCAACCTACTATAGCGCGACGTATGTTTCATCCGATATATCTTTATTTTGTTCTTATTTTTTTTATTATTCTTAAAAAAACTCTACGTATGTCAAATCATCTGTTTTCAATTGTCTGTTGGAGAGTTTCCAAAGAAAAAGTAATTTTTATCACTTTAACGAACCCTTCATACCGTTCAGCCCGGTCAACGTTCCCTAAACTTATTTTTTTCTTCGTTTTCTTAAAAAAAAATCATACTGTTACTTGAGCAAAGCAAGATGGTAGGTGCGTGGATCGCGTGTATCGTCGCGTCTTACGATCGAAGAACACAAAATTTTTTTATACGGAGTTGATTTTGTCCTTTTCGCATTAACAATAATAATTTAAGCGTGTCTGTCGCGTGACTCCGTATTTTAAGTATTGTGGACACGCACGTGCGTAAATTGTATGTATAATTGGGAGAACCTATGGATTGGAATGATTTTCTTTTTTTTTTTAATAACAATTTCTCGACCCTCCGTTAATAATACTTTCATAATGTTTTTCGGCCGCGCTAGAATGCAACGACGTCGGTTGTTATTATTATTATACTCGTGTATACGCGATATGCGCGAATTACGTCACACACGCGAAATCCCGTTGGGCTTTTTTTGGCAGCTAAATTTTTCACGTTTCTAATCGCTTTTTTTTTTTTACGAGTCCGACACTTTCATTTTCATCTTTTTCTTTTTTCTGATTCTCGTATCTCGTTCGAAATATTTCAAATATCGCCGCCACGACCATATTACGTCACATGTATGGTATGCGTACTGATATCACTATTTATATGTATATATATAGATGCATATATGTCATATCTACCCAGAAGACACAAAATATGACGTCATTGTAATAAATATATAAAAAAACCTTTTTTCAAACCATCTCTGACATGTCATATACGTATTAGGATATAACTATTACACGCAATGTATTATCATGTGTTTACTGGGTACACGTGTGTCACTTGCGAAAGTTGATTTTTGCGAATTCCTTTGAAAATCTCAAATTGTGAAAGTTTCATTTTTTTTATACATCTACGCATTCTTTTTTTTCAACTTTACAACCCTCCCGCATCACTCTTCATCGTCACTTTTATTTTTCTTCGTCTCTCCTCGGAACACAGTTTACGCATATAATAATTAGCAAGGATACGCCTACAACGCATATTGGTCGAAGGAATAGCGAAAAATCGCAAAGTCCACGCGCGATCCTTGCGTCACGTATATGAACTCGTAGGAATCCCATAATCCTAGGAAAAGCTAATCCCACTATAGAAGAAAAATTTTAATCCCCGAATACAGTTCGATCATCCATCGAATAAGGATGATCAAAATCAGCCTTCAGCAGGTGACCCGAAAAGGGGGTCCTTGCTTAACGATGGGACCCTGGATGTATCCCCGTTCGCGAGAGTCCGCAACCTTGGGGGCCATTACGATGGCCGGTAAAAAAAATCCAGAGAACAACCAGGGTCCGTTTGATGTTTCAGGTTTTGAGACTGAAAATCCTAAATAACCAGCTAGACAAGACTGTGCTTCCTGGAGTCGTATCGATGGGTGTAAAGGATCGAGCTCGTCTTGGGCGACTGTTGCGAGGACGAGGTGGATGGCGACTTCGGGGACGTGGGTAGACTACTCCTGGAGGAATCCTTCGAGCTCAGCTGGGCCTAGGTGTTGTGACCTTGCTTGCGGATCTTGCTCTCCAGGGCAGCCGTGGATCGGCCAACCAGATCCTCGAGTTCATCTGGGGTCAGGACGGTGAAGTCTCTGTTGAATTAAAAAATTGGTACCGGTTGATCATCATCCGAAGAGACGATCACTTCAAGGTCTATGCTATTATTATTTGATCTTCTAATAACCTGTGCTGAGCTAGTAGCATGTCTATGCTGGTCACACTACGCTGATGAGTACCGTCCTTTTGTGCAGCCTTCTGTTTCCTGATGCAGAGCGCCCTCAGTGGCGCCAGGAGTACACCGACCACCAGGAGTCCACATCCGGCGGCTATGAGCGCTGCGGAATTTTGGGCAGCCTCGGCTCCTGGCGCCAACTGGACCAGACCCACGACTAGAACCACTGCGCCCAGGAGTAGGGAGCCAACTACCACGTGCAGCGAGTTTACCTGCGGATGCGATAAATGAATTTCCCAATTAAAATAATTGGCTGCACGTGCACTTGTTCTCAGCTAAATTTCACGTTCACGTAACGTCACGTTATGTGATCAGGGAGTTAACGTGCACTGGGTATATCCGTATAGGCTAGTGTACGCTAACAGGACTAATGTTTTGGCAGTGAATTCAAGTGTTATCGAGAAACATGCTAAACAGGATGCTGGGCTCGTATCGATCTCATCCCTTAGAAACTTAATAGAATTAAATAGATATTACATTCAATATAGATTCATAATGCAAAAGGGGGTGTAAACCTTGTAATTTCGTAAATTTTTTTTAAAGTTTTATGGAAATTGTATTATTATGTAAAAAGGTACTTTCGCTCCTTTCTTAATGATTCTGCGTACTATTCTTGTAGGGTGTGCCGTGTAGATATATATATGTATACATTCTTCCAACACCCTTACGCCCACGGGATATCTTGTACGTGACGTCACTTCTCGTTCCGCCATATCTACCCACGCGGTTTTTACCACTGGCTGTATTCGCCAATCTTTTTTCTAATGCGTGACGTATATATTGACTCCTACGTAATTTCGAATGTTTTAGGTCTGATGGTAATATCCAGTAATGTCCGCAATTACTATTTATCAATTCTATTATCTATTGTCAATGACATTCTTTTTTCTTCGCCATTGCGAAAAAGGGTTAAGCAGCTCAAACCCTCTTCTCGTGAAAATTCATTCCGTCGTAATATACGCGTTTTTATATACATATATATATATAACAGATATTGGATCAATGCTCGTTCAATAATTATTATCGATTTTGTAAAGAGCGTGAAGATCGGTACTACGAAGGGGTTGAAGTGACTGACGGGGAGGGTGATTTTATGAACCTTCAACCCCTTCTATTGCACTTCCCGTTCTCATTCAAGATGACCTTAACCTTTGAAACAAGGTCGACATGCCACGGCATATCCTTGCGACTATGGAATTTCCTATTATCCATTGTAGAATATATGAGAGGAGTGTAAAAAAAAAGAGAATGCCAAAGTAAAAAAAAACTTGTAAGAATCTTAAAGCGTTACGTACTAAATACGTCGTGAAATCATCGTGGAACAGAATTCACGTGAATGTTTGTATACGTATTGCTTTAGTTCGTGCGGCCCTGAATGTTGAGGACTCACGCGATACGTTTAGCTGTATTCGATTTCTGGATTAAAATATGTCTGATCAATTGTTAATTAACCTTGCACGTTGCCAAACGGCTAAATAATTTTATATTCTTGGTACATAATTGTTGCTAATTCTTATATATAGGGGAAAGCTGTCTGAGAGGGCATAAATATTCCCTTGTTATTCCCTATACCGTCTCAGGCACCTTTTCCCTAGTTATTTCATTGTATAAGAACAATCGAGTACATTACTGGTAAGTACTGTTTAAGAAATATCAAAGCCTTTAGAGTCTGGTGCTAAATGGGCCGTTAATGTAATTAAAAATTAAAAGGTTTGCGTTAAAGGGTGCGATTATTAATTAAGGAGAAAAAACCGGGCTGAGTGCCAATTGGAATATACAGACTAATCGAAATATCTAGAAACAAGTAGAATTGAAAGCGTCGACTGGCTCTATTTTTGGAAACGGATCGAATTTGTTGATTTATCTAGTATCCCTCTATAGATACGTATCTAGGGTACGTAACTAAGGGTGCTAGAACGGGGATGTTAGACGTAATCAAATAATAAATAAATACCGCCTAGTATCTTGTTTTGTCGATAACGCTTACCTTGCCGCAAAAATAATATTCCGGTGGCTCCTTGTCCAAGGCGAGGACAGCTTCGCTCTCGGCCAACGGGCTTCCCGGTTGGCTGTTTCCAATTCTGGTACCTTTCTCTTGATAATAAGTTTTGTGGAAGACCTTCACCGAAGGTACAGGCAGCGCCGTGATCATTCTGCGAATACAGAGAAACAAAGATTTTTACCTCTCACTGTACCGTGAAAATCACATTCCAGGGGCGGCTCAGGCGCTTTTTGTATTTTTCATTTTATTTCAAGAGGGTTAAAGTCCCCAGGGGGTGCACGCTCGATACGAAGAACTAGAACGCAGCACTGGATGGCGTGTCAGGTTTCTGGCCTTCTTCGTGATCTTAAAACGTGTCTGACTGTGACTTTTGCTATGACTGTACAGTGCTTATGTATAGCACGTGTGCATATGCATATAAGAGTCTTATCTATAGATATATTGTATCTCTTTGAGATCATTTTTAAATATTACATTTAACGCCAAATCGATCTGCGTAGTTGCGAGCCTATGCGTAGTCAAAATGAGTCACCCCTTGGGTTTGTTTACTACCCTGAACTACCCTGACAGAGGCCTGACCATGGATGCGCAGTTGCTTTGAGAACGTAGAAGCCTTGAGACTACCCTTCCACGCATCTGAGCGGATGCGTGCTTATAGAGCACACCCATGATAAATTTATCTATTTTTTTTTTCCCACCCTTGTAGTATCCTCGAACACAGCCACTATTCTACGTAGCGGTAGGAGTTAGGCTGGGTGAGGTAGTTCATGGGGAAATTAGAAATTTTAATTTATTGTAGAAAAATTGTGCAGTTCGTTGGACGACGTTTAAGGTGCAATCAGGGTGTCGTAGGAAGAGGCTATTTTACCCGTGTAAATCTCTTGGCGCTCCCTGGTGTCATGATTCAAGAATCAGGACGACGGGGGGTTGTTTTATACACGACACGTGGATCGGTCTATTGTGCACTGTCGGGGGGTTGGAGTTGTTGGTTCGCTAGGGGTGGTGGCCTAGATATGCTCTCGGGGCCGACGGCCGTTGCACCTTCGTATCGAACAGTTGCGCTTGGCTCGCGGTGCAGCTGCACCCCTAGAAGAGAGTACTACAACCCCGCCAGTAGCCCCGTATCGTGTATCGCGAAGGACTGATAAGGGTAGTTTTATAGGCACTCGTGCTTATGGCTATTCCTTGTAAATTCAACTTTAAGCTTTCACCTGAGAAAATCGTACCCTCTCGCACGCATGTTTCCCATGCACCTGTGCGATGTGGTAAAAAAACTACCCCTTGGAAAAGTCCTACGCAATTTACTGTGTGTCCTGGCACATCTCGCTAGAACGAAAAATAGGGGAAAAATGTTTAAATATAGGGCTGAAATTTGACTTTACGATGCACCCGGTGCATAGCTGGCTGTTTAGGGTAGTTAGATGTGTGGATGGTGGCTACGTGGGCATTGGGGAGGGTAACCTTTATTGCTTGGAAAAGCGTAAAGTGGGACAGTGACCTGGTTCCTGGTGTCGTGGCTGCACGAGCCTCTAGCCCCATTTTCAACCACATTTCCTAGGCTAACCCAGAGTCCCCCCCCCCCTAAAAGCACCCTTGGCGCCGACTTTCTCGAACCTGCAGGGCTGTAGATTGTTTTCGGATCGATTAACCAATAGGGCCGCTGTTTTCATTTAGAATATTTTCTGGGTCGTGAAGAGCCGCGATGTTTTTTTTACCTTGGAAACAGCCCTTAAGACTGCTTCATGGACGAAGGGTTTCTGTGATATAATGCTTTGTATTTTATGGGGTGCATGTTGGACGATCTTTTCACGGAAACAGACGTTGTTTATGGGGAGTCGAAGGAAAAAAATTTTTTGGTACTCTTCTTCAAGATTTGCAGGAAATTAGGGATTACTTTGATCTTATGCAAAAAAATGCAACGCGCACATGCAAGTGTGCACTCGGTAGTCGCATGTGGGATATTATCGCAAAATGCACGAGATGGGGGTGGTTCACCTTACAGGTCACGTAAGTGTCTCACGTACAATCGGATAAGCCTTGGGTATCTTCGAGCTTCGAGAAAAATTCTTAAGGGATGAAAAGTTGGATATTTGCAAAATGTGATTTTTTTTTGCTACATATTTTCTTTTCACTATTTTTCTTACGCCGCGAGTATACATCCCATCCGCTCACGATACTACGGCTAACCTCGAGGATTTTGGAACTATGAATTTACAGTAGTGTGAAGTCATGATTTGTCGATGGAGCAAAACTACCCCTCCGCAGTCCCACTTTTATACTTTTCTGTACGTTGACTCGCGACGTCGCTGCAACTTTCCTTGGCATCCTTCCAGGGCCACTTTCAGGCTGGGTGAGTGGGTGGGTCGAGTGGTCGGGTCAGAGGGCACGATTCGGTAATCATGAACTATTGGGGTCAGTGCACCCCGGCGCTTCTGCGCTCCGTTTGCACGGTGGAAAGCTCCATGATTTTCGAATGCATATGTACAAAATGATGATTTTTCATTTTTCTCGTACTATTTGACCAAAAATTATTTTTTGAATTTATAAAAAATGTATTACTACTCGTGCACTTTTTCGACCATTCCATCCAGTTGGAGGGTGGTTTGGCACAAGGTACGAAGATGCACTGGTTAACCGGGTCACTGCGGGTCGAAGGACCCTGGCGGTTCGTTTAACCTCGGGTCGTTAATCGGGTCACATTTTTACAAAGATCATCCCCCTAATATTGTATAAGCTAGGGATGTGAATTTTGAAAAAAAAAATTATATTAACCATAGAACCCTTACGGGGTTACAAGTATTGAGTCTCCTCGCAGGCCTCTTCACTTTTATTCCGATATTGTATGAAAATAGGGGATGAAGGTGCAGGAGGATTCACTCTCTTTTCTTTATCAAAGTGGGTTACTATAGAACTCATCAGGCTGATCACGCAATGCAAAATATTCTAATGGACGTTTTCTATATCCGGGTTAACCTGATGATCTTTAGGGGTTACGGATATTTATGAGTACGAAAAAAGATAACCTCATTTTATCGTAAGAAAAGATTCCCCCTTTGAATTTTAGGCCGTTCGATAACACGTCCTCCCGCATTTACGGGGGTGAATGGATGAGCTTCATTCAAAGAAATTCACCCTCTGTGTATATCCGTGCGTCCAGAGATGTTATCATGTTTCATAATGTATGTGAAAAATATATTTATAATTTATTATAACGGAGTTACTACGAATCTACCATCCAGGTGAGATCCCGCAAGAAGATTGTCGGACACTTTTTTCGATGAAAACAATTTATATACAAATTTCGTAAGATGCTGAGATAAAAAATCTTTCGAATGAACCTTTGATGCTTCTTATCTCTTTCTATGCACTTTTAATTTACGTACCTTAACGATTTTATCCGGGAGTCGGATGAACGTCACTAGATCCTCGGATAGGGGTGGTTTCAAAGAATTTCGAAATCGCACATCGGAATTTCTTAAGAGTGACTCGCTACTCGCGCTCGGAGCTCCGTTTTAACAGGGTGGTGGTCCTGCGAATACTGAGCCTCGCGGGCTTCGTTCTACTGGTCGATAAACCGCCCTCTCCAGTCGCCCACCTTACTAGGCATAAAGGTGCCCTGACACCTAACGACTCATCCACGCGAAATCAGTAACCGAAAAGCTACCTTTAACTAGAATCACGAAAATGGACATTCTAACATATCGAATTCAATGTTTTCTTTTATCATTTCATTAGAATGTGATTGGAATCATTTTTAAAAATTTTAAAAGATTCTTCCTACCGTTTAAAAGTATCTTCCTTATCGATCGGTACAGATGATTCCTACTTTACCATCGCGGGAGGGCAATTCTGAATGAACCGGAGCTTCCTTAACCCACCGCAACAGTGCTTATAGATACTGGTCTAAAAATAACCACCAATGAAAACGCACGTCTAAATTCCGCGTACATAGAAATATACGTGGCGGGAAATTCAAAAAGACTATTTTCATCCAATTACCAGTTTGCGTATATCAATCGATCGGGAAATCTAATAAAGAAATAATGAAGATTGATCTCTCATATATCTGTTAGTGAAAACGTTTTATTAAACTCTGAAAGTTACAATAGTGGTAGAGTTTCACGGTAGAATCACATAGAATGACTATAATTATTTTCATTCGCATGCCTAACCATTTTTCTCATAGTTTCCCTCGTTCAACCTAAATTTCGCTTCCCACGCATCCTCGCTTCGCATACCTGCTATAAATATACACAACTATAAGTAAAGACAGAAGATCGTATTTAATCTCAAAAAAGGATTTTTCATCTTCAAACAATGCCAAAAAAAATTTATCCGAACATTACGACGTAACTGAAATCCATCAAAATTCATCGTATCGATAATCGTTCAAATCTCCCGCGAAAATTCTCTCCTTTCCCTTACCCACTGAAAACCATACATCCCCCTCCTGCTACTCTCTTCATCCTTCTTCCTGCATTAACTCTACACTGTACCGCGACTTTCCTAACCTACAAATCTACAGTGTACTTCGCACTACACAATTTTTCTCTACACTCTTACGATACGCCCTAAACAAGCAGCCAGGAAGATAAGAACACGAAGATCCAGACAAGTAGTAAAGGACAAAGACAAAAGATAGCAAAAGTTTATATTAAAAAAAAAATTTCAAAATATCCAAAAACCCCATTCTCAATACGTTCTTTACCAATCCCCATCACAACCCGCATGTTAAAATTTTAATTTCACCCTAACCCACTTTCCGCACTTTTTTTTTCTTTCCTCCCTCAAATCCAATCAGCAGATCCACGAAATTCTCTTCCACTCATTAAAAAAATAATACCCTTTAGGACGCAACAGGTTCACAAAAATCTTTCCTATCCACGATCCTTCTAGCTTAACATATCTCGTCCATCGTCGATAGATATATATTACCCCCCTATAACGTCATAATTTCCATATATGTATATTCTATGCACAAGAACATACCATGTGTATCTTTCTTAATCTTATCATCTCATTCAATGCCATTCCTTATATTAATTAATTATGCTCGCATGCCACGTTATAGTTATATGCAAAGTATGTAGATACTTTATATATATATATATATATATATATATATAATCGTTAACACTGCTTATAAAAGTCATCGTTTGCACATATCAATGTAGATAAAAGATATATTCACAGATAGCTTCCGGTAGTTCGCAATTAGGTTTTTGGAAATTTTTTTCAACTCCATAACCCCCCTCGCCCACCCCAACCCCCTGTAGCACATAACAAGTGTATGCCTATAGATACATATATTGTATAACGCATGTATGCTCGCACGTATGTTACAAGGGGACCAAGTAAAAAAGAGGTAATTTTTTTTGTTCAATTCGTTAAAAAAATATCGCAGATTAATTGCACATGTAATTCATGTATGTATATGTCAAACTATAAATGCATACGTAAATTCGTAAAAGCTCGCGTGTACACGTGTCTGTGTCAGTGTAGGATAACGTTTATGCGTTTATAAGCGTGAGAACTTTTTTGTTTATAATTATATATAGGTACAGCAGTCGATTTTTTTTCGAAAGATTCGCCCCGAAATTCCAAATTTACGTTAATCTTAGGTTACCGTTAAGAGGGTTAATACGTTTCTCTTAGAGCGCATAGAGGTCACGTGTGAACCGGGCTTTCGAATTCGGCATTTTCATTGTCGATCGTCGATCGAGGAAGCTTGCGAATAATGAAAAGAAAAATCTTTTTCCAATTTTTCCAACAATATTATCATCCCCCTATACGGCCTGGTTACGCTTACTGTATGTCTACTTTTGCTTTTTTCTTATTTTTGCCCAATTTTATCTTGCTGACCCACGCAGGTGGTAATTTTTTTCTCGAAATAAATAAACGTCATAATTATTTGCTTTCGATCGTATACGCACTTACGCGTATGGTTCGCTCGAGGCCTGGCAGTATACGCATACACGCGTGTAAAAAGGCCCATTTTTTGTTGGCCGCTAGGGGAATAAAATTTTGTTGACACTGTCTAATATAATTCGAAGACGCATTTTTTTTGCAATAGCGTATTTAAATATTCACATGTTTTCACGTCGTCATATATTCACCCCTCTCGCCCCTGTTAATAATTAATATCAATAGACACCTTTACGCTATCAAAGATAAATTTGTAGATTACAATCTTCCGTTCCGTAGATCACTTGTAGATTACAATCTCTTATCTGTATACTTATGCGTGCACGAAACGCTTACAGAATCTTTCGGATTTTTATTTTTCCTTTCTGTTTTATTTTTTAATACTTTTTATGTTATTCCTTACAATCTTTCTGGTAATTATACTATTCGCTCTTACGTGCGTGTATATGTATATACACACACGTGTAGAGGTTGACGCTTTATAAATTTAAGTGGACCCCAAACGGTTTTATTTTCTTTTTTTTTCATTCTTTCTTGCGGTTTCTTTTCAGTTTAATTTTATTCTCCCTCTTTTAATGCACCTGCCCAATATTTTTTTTGTCGAGCGAATTTCGCATACGCAATTTTACACGTAACCGTGCACTGTAGGTATAATTTACCAGTTTTGCACATAGAGTCTATACAATGATGCTTTTGTATTGACGTTATGAACATTACTGGGAACACTATACCTAATACGTATGACACACATAATATTGTGCTTGCTGATAATTTTCTATCTTACATAAGACGCTTTCCGTATAGGCAAGCGCTAAAATATTATTATTATTATATTCACTGTTAAATTTTTGTGACGTTACTTATCGTTTATTACTATTAAATTTAAATAGATATATAAATACTTCAGTGTAAATAGATCGCTCAAGTAGTATATATATAATATATATATATAATGCTTTTGGTATATTATTAATAGTATTATTATGTATAGGTAGGTGAGGCAAATACACATACGATAATAGATATATATAGATAAGTCAATAATACGTACCCAGTTGGTACTGAAGAGATTTTGAAAAAGTAACGCTTGTTATTTTTGAATTCGTATTAATGATAATAATGTAAGTCATAATTACACGCGTTACTCGCGTGAAAATTGTTAGACGCATATTTTCAATTCTTTTTTTTTTCAAGTCTTTGAGTTCTGTTCTTCTCCCGTTTTTTTAATTTTTTATTTTTTTTGGTTCTATTCTCATTTAATATATATGTATAAGTATTTGCGAGTGTTTGCGAGCGATCTAAAGAAAACAGGATCAATGGAACGCTTTAAATAAAAATGCGTATTGGGGTTATACGTGGAGTAAAAATTTTGACTTGTCTGTTGTTTTCCTCTGACTTTCGAAATTACTTGTTTTACAAAAAAAGGAAGTATAGAAATTCGTTTCTACCTTTAGAATCCCTCGCGAATAAATTGGCACGCAAAATCACACGCGACGCGTACAGCCTTTTTCATAAATGGATGATACATGTATAATACAGTATGTACTTTAACTGACAAATATTTTTGGTCGACGCGCAAAGGTATCCTTTGATTCGTATTACGATCGTTTCGTCCTCGTCACTCCAATTACGATTCCACTGTCATTTACACAGTATAAAAGAAGAAAGAAATCCTTCGAAGACGCGTGGGCGAAAGACATTTCTGAAAATGGGAATATTAATTTTTTTCAAAATTTCTTAGAGTTCGAATTATTAAACGATCGATATAACAGTATAGAACCGCAAAGCAGTCCCATATTGCAATTCAAGATAAAGAAAGCTAACTATTTTTTATCACTCTAATGATAATGATAATGTCATTGTTATCCCGCCAATCATCCTTCATCTCGATTAATTAAAATAAAAAGAGTTTGCCAAGAGGGAGATCGCAAATAAAATGGAGAATAATTGAGGGGATAAGAGCGAGAGACAGTATACATACAATATGTTTACTTATGTATATAATATATTGTATGTATATATTATTTATAGCTATATTTATATATAGAAAGTTATAAAAGATAAAAGGATCGAGTACAATTTACATGCACATTGAGAAAGCATATATATGGGCAAGTGCCCTGGCTTACTCTTTCCCAAAGTGCTTCGAGAATTGGAAAACTATTTTTAAGAACTTTTTTCTCCTTCGAAATTCAAATTTCCCGCTCAATTTTCATCGCTTACATACGCTCGCACGTCCGATATCCTTGTTCCGGCATATTTGTCCGTTTCAGAGGTTATGTCATTAATTCCGAAGACACACGATCGAGCGCGACAACTGCAGCATGCGATTGGAAGAGAAAAAGAGAAACGTATTTCGTCCTACTCTACCGCACAATCATTTATCACGTGTCTATCAGCACCGTGTGCGGTAGAAAGATGAATTGTCTTGTTTCTTTCTTTTTTTTTATGCATTTGCTGTTGCTGCTGCTGTTGCTTGGATAAAGCGTTTTGTTAGGCCTCGACCGATTGATGGGAACCCTGAGAACTGCGCTTCTTCTTTTGATTATCATGATGATGGTGATGATGATGATGATGATGGTACACGGTATGCATCAAGGCATCAGCTTCCGGTTGGTTCGCATGTCCCGCCAACAAATCCAAAGCCCCTCTCGGTACGCTTTCCGGATCCGCCGCTGGAACTGGTGTCGCCACTGGTGACTCTGCTGGAAGTGGCATGCAGTGTAGCACGTAGCACCTCACGCCAGCCAAAATGATGCCTGAAAGACAATTTTCATATTTATATATGCCTCTTTCAAGGCGCAATATCGATTGTAAATATTTATCCGATTTATTTCTAGTTATTTTCATCCCTGACGCGACAGTTGCTGCTATAGGAAACTCGAAAGACCGAAGACTCGCAAGTTATTCGTTTCGTACCGAGATGCCTTGACATTGTACAAAGGATAAAAAAATTTCAGCTATCGCGGTCTAAGGAGTCCGTCGACTCCCGATCTAATAAACTTATTTCTCTTTCTCTCTCTCTCTCTCTCTCACTCTCCACAATAGTATCTAATAACGTAACGAATGACTCAAAAATGTTTTGTCTCGTAACACATAAGACTTTAATGACACGTAATAAGTATTACCTAAGACTATTAAAGTAGTGCCAGCTATAAGAAGGGCCAGTCTGTGATCCGTGGTCGTTGCGCCAGGTGCTAGCTGTACCAGTCCCACCACCAGGACAACCGCTCCAAGCAGAAGACATACAACAACCGCGTGAAGTCCTGATATCTAAATAACCATAAGACAAATATAGTCCATAATTGGTAACTCGCGGCCGATACAGTTACGCTTTCTAATAGACTTTAAGACGCGCCTACCTTGCCGCAGAAATATAATTCAGGCAACGGTTCCAGGTGGCTATTGTGACCATGCGGACTGGGAGTTGGCGGTGAACCTTGTGGTGGTGGCATCCATTGACCTCCAAGATAAAGCTGACTGGGTCGCTTCAGACGTTTCTCTTGTCTTCTACGTTCGTGGCGTACAGCCACAGCTGGCATCGCGCCTATCATCCTGAAGAATATACACGAAAATTCTTATCAATCAAATCAACGAAATCAGGCATGAAAGTTAATTTGATAATTTCATATGGCATCGCGCCGCGTATTTTGGATAACAATTTTTTTAGATTTTGTATTAAAGATATTACTAATACCAGTCACATTTTTTTTTTCATATTTGCATTCCACAGCATAACCTACATAGCCCCGTCAAATGCCATTGGAATTATATTCTCCCTCTTTCTAATTCGCACAATAGGAATTGGTTCTGTCTCTTTTTTTTTCATGGAATAAAAACTAGCCTTACGACCAATGACTGCGAGGCTGGGGGAGAGCAAAAAACCTATTCAACCCAGTCCTAGTGCACGATGCACCGGGTTGTTTCCTGGAGCGCAACACGCTATGAACTTTGATGACCCCGCGTGACCCCGCTCGGTCGATACGTCACTATGTTCCAGACCCAACTACCAACCCGCCTGCCTCTCCAACCTCGTTGAGCTCTCGTACGACTTTCCAGGCTACCAACGTTCAAACCCGGCCAGTACCACGTAATTGTTTTAGGGGGTTGCACATTCTTAAAAATCATCAGGTATTTTCATGGCGTCTAATTATACACGTGGACGCGTATATTAATATATGCTCGCTGTAGCGTTAATGGATATATATATATATATATATATATATACAGATACACGTGTATGCTATATCAAGCTATTCGATCTACGCAAAAGCGTGTATATAGGTACTATACTACATAAATATTACATACGAATACATATGACGGTACACAGTCGGTCATTTTGAGATCGGAATCATTATCCACGAATTGAAGGGTGTGGTTCGTTTAGGATAAGAATACACAGTGGACTTGGGTTAAGCTAATAATCATTAATAAAAAATTAATGGATCGGAGGGTTGATATAGCAATTATTGCTATGGGAATTACCTGTGGTTTTAGGCAATTTATGGGCTCACTTTCTTTTTTGTCATTTTGAAAACGTGGCTTGATAAACGTCCAAGTTTTGAGCTACAGGTATCTTATTTGTATTCGAGTGCACGTAGTATACATATAATGTTGGCAAGCGTTGATATGAGGGTAGGTGTGAAAATTGATAATGCAATAAATCCAGAGATTAAAAGAGGAATACAGCGTTTCATAAAGTTTTATTCTCGAAAAGTCGTGCGTCAAATGTATATAAGTGGTACAATATATATATATATATGTATATATATATTTATATAATATATTAGAGAAACGGCATAAGAAAGCTTATCGAGTACTTTTCATTTCTATTTTTAAAATTTTTTTTCGTGTATGTCTGTGTTCATTTTACGTTCGTAACTCTTAATGCGGTAATAATAATAGATAATTATTAATAAACACGAACAATAGTTTAAAAAGCAATCTGTCTTTTTTTAGTGTTACTGCTGTATATTTTTTGCCAAAAAAAATATGAATCGTTCAAGAATATTTGTTTTGGATTTGTATATTTTTTTATAGTTATAATAAGATAGCATGTGCACAACGACGAAATAGAAATCTGATGAAAAATAGAAATTTGAAAAAAAAAGTACATCACAATATTTCACTTGCGTATTACCTACTTATGGAATGTCAATGTCGTTTCTTTCGTTTTAATATGAATTTTATTTTTCTTCAACATTCTCTTAGATTTACAGACCAAAGGCAGCAGGCAGCGACCAATGGGGAAACAGTATCGAGCTGTGACGTCATGCATCGGGCCTAAAGCGTCTTTACCATTGGTCGCTGCTCGCTGTTCACTGCAATTGGTCTGAACGGGCCCTTAGAGTTCCGGCAGTCCCAAATCTGTCGTTCTTACTCATGGCCAATTTCTTCACCTTCGGATAAAATTTATCCTGCGGATAAACTTCTAAAACTTGAAAATGATTGGTTAACTGGGGATTTATCCAAAGGATAAATTTTATCCGAATGTGAATAAATTGGCCATCAATGTATGCTTCTAAACATAGAAAGTCATCTTGTCATTCTCGTATTTAAAATTGTCATTTTAATTCTAACTCCTGCCCGAAATCCTTGTCGATTCATGTAAATAGATGTTTTGTCTTTGTCAGCTGTGTGGTATCCACGTATATATGTATGTACACGGTACGTTACATCGACGACTGCGCATCAAGCAAGCGCATGGTCTCCCAAGGGCGGGAAAATCAAATGGAAGTTTCGTCAATAGGTGACCACCAGGTGGATTTATGAAGCGTTTCATTTTTTTTTGATTTTTTAAAGATATTTCTTAAGAGCGACACACACACAATCACAGACACTCGTAGACCATTTATACAATCCTGAATCTTTAATTCTCACGATTATCTCATTTTTATTATCACTTATTTTACCGCGGCTTCTTTTTCTGACGATGTAAGCTATCCAAGCTTTCCTCTAATCGCGTGTAAAATATACATCGAGCTTCCCTCGACATTTTCTCGTTTATTACGTTTATTACGTCCTACTCTCAAATTATCTAATTTGACCATTTTCTTTTTTTATCTTGCGACTGTATTCGGTTTATTCATTTCAGTGTATACGTAAGTAAAAGTAAGGGTGAGCCAAAATTTATTACAGCAATCGCCGGTTAATCGTCGTGTCGAAGGAACGCGTAATTATAAAAAATAGGTGAAAAACTAAACTACATTTATCAGGCAATTTTATTTGAAATTAATTTGACCAAAAAATGCAAAATTGAGTATTCCGATATTGTAGGGGCAACAGATTTGCCGTGAGGCACGACCGCGTGTCATCGCTTATCCAAACAGAAAGTACGGAACGTCCGCAAGCGTACGTAACACTACGAATTTCAAATTGAATTATGATTTAGTGAATTTTTCAAAATTTTCAGTACGCACTATACATTTTTTCCGATATCCAAAGTATAAAATTTTTTTACGTGTTTCATGCGATCGTGCATAAGAAGGCACTTTGTCGCACAATAGAAATACGGTCGTAACGTAAAATCGAGAAAGGATGTTAATGATTTTTTTTTGTTATTAATCGTTCACGCGCATATTCACATGCAATAATGGCACCTGGCTGATAGTTTCCATGACTGCAAATTTTTTTGTCGCTTCCTCTCCTCCTTTCTTTATACAATTAATTATCAGTTCCCACATCCTTCTCATCTTCATCGGTCCCGAATCCCTTATTCGTAATGGCATCCGCGGAAAATGTCGATCGATCCTCAATATTACGCGTGCGTGTCATTATTTCCCTTCAATCGTTTCACGAATATTAAAAAGTCACATGTCATGCAGAATAAAGATATTTCAGCAGTTTCACGTAACTGGTTCAATAATCATTCTTTCGCATCGATATGAATCGATCGATCGATCAATCAATCATCAATTGGATCACAGAACGGTAGCGCCCGAGCATGGCATTTTTCGAGAGGTATTTTCGAAAAAGTACTAGGTCACTTTTGCTCCGCCGCTGATTGACAATAAAAAATCTTTGTGCTAAATCAGTTAACCGCCAAATCGCAAAAGCGGCGAATCTCCTGTGATATGTAAGCGTAATGCCAGTGATTTTTTTTAGCAAAAAAGTTCACTTTTTTCCTACAATCTTTCCACCTCCCATCGAGCGACCTGGTCGTCTTCGAAAATTCCGAAAATAATATCTAAAGCTAGGCGTAATGATAGTTTACGTAAGATAAGTACAAGAGGTATTATAAAATTTAAATATCGTATATTATATATATATTAATTTTATCACACATTATACAGGGTGATGCACTAACTATTGCCACCTAGAATAACTCCGAAAGTATGATAGTAGTAGACAAATTTTCGAAATAAAAGTTGCATGTGACAACGGGGGCCTGTTATATGACGATAGTTTTTTATCGCTAGGTGGAGTCACTTCAAAAATTTGAAGGTCAACTTTGTTTTTTAGACAGAATGCTACGTTTTGATACACATTTTTTGTTAGTAGCTATCGAGACGAATCCAATGATGTGCAACATTAAGGTCTTTGAAGGTCAACGAAGGTCAATTACGATAAAAAGGTGAAATGAGCTTACATTTACAGACGGTGTTCAAAGTGATTACCACTGGTATCAATGCAATGCTGCAATCCCCTTATCACGGATTGAGTGATATTTCTTATCACTTCGGCACTTATCGAATCACACGCTCTAACAATTCTCTCTGGCATATTGTGCAAAAAAATTCCAATTACGCCTGAAGATACTCGAGAGAGAATTGTTAGAGCATGTGATTCGATAAGTGCCGAAGTGATAAGAAATATTACTCAATCCGTGATACGGAGATTGCAACGTCTGTAAGCGTAAGTTCGTTTCACGTTTTTGCCTTAATTGACCTTCGTTGACCTTCAAAGATCGTTAACGTTGCCTATCATTGGATTCGTCTCGATAGCCGCTAACAGAAAATGAGTACCAAAACGTAGCATTCTATCTAAAGAAACAAAGTTGACCTTCAAATCTCTGAAACGACTCCACCTAGCAATAAAAAACTGTCGTTATATAACAACCCCCGTTATCCCATGCAACTTTTGTTTCGAAAATTTTTCTACCACTCTCATACTTTCGGAGTTATTCTGGGTGGCAGTAGTTAGTACGTCACCCTGTATATGTGCATAAAAATTAATGACTACCTCGCTGTCATTAATCGACAATCGAAGATCACTGGTCGATAAGTTATCTACAAGATCAAAGTTACAAAAAAATCTTTCTTGCCTTTTTCGTACTCACGCGTTAGAGACGCAAGTAAAATATTAGAATCGTATGCTTGAAAATTTAAATAAAATATTCCAAAGCCTTTTTTATCAATTATCATTATCAATATTTTCCTCTCTGACTTAGCTTGGTATCTCAATTCCATTAGAGACATTTTTTGCTTCTTTGATCCTGCAGCCTCTTATCGTGCACAGGATATAGCGAGAGTGTACACGGTACGGTATTTGGCAATGCATACGATCCATTCCTCACACATATACATAGTTACGTATGCTAATCGATCATTAAGATATACAAATAATTAAGAATATCCTAATTGATAGCTTAGGATTGATAATTTGCAAAAATCCGAGTCATTAATACGTATATCTATATTTACGTACGTGTATATATAATCATCGAATTGCCACATTTATTTCACCGTTTATTTTTTCCCTCCGTCTTAATTCACATAGATCAATCAAATACACCGACTTATCATTGGTCCTTGTAATTCCATCGATAAAATTGCACGTTTCATTTAATTGCAGGACGAAATCATTATCGGCTTGCCCTTAACGTGATAATTATATATACGCGATAAAATGACATTACAGTCATGGAATGATTATTATTATTATTATTTTCATAATTCGTCAAATACAGCCCGGCGACTTTCGAATTACCCAATTAATATCCTTAAAGGCTATCAGCAAATATTTACGCCGCGGATAAGTTAATTACCGAGTATTAATTACTTGCTTAATTAATTAATTAGAAGGACTTTTTTTAAATTTAACCCAAGATTATCCCTTGAAATAATGATTTTAACGTGAGGACATCACTGGACGATAGCAAACGAAGGACGTAGTGGTAATAGTATTAATAGTAACGGTAGTAGCTCTAATAGTAGTAGTAATGATAATAACAGTATTACCCCACTGTGCCTATTACCGATTAAAAAAGAGATCCTAATTAATAGGAATGTCAAAGGTCATCGATCGGTATCGTATCCAAAGAGGCTGCTATCAGTTGATAATTTCAATTCAACGAGCGGATAATACCGAGATCAGGTCCGAATTCCATAGATTCTTTTGTTATCTATCCATAAGCAAGACTCCCGGAAGTGAAAGTAGATCTTCCGATCTAATTAGATCGTTTATTAAAACGAGCGCGAAATATGAGCGCATCCGATAACAGAAGAAGCTCATCTCGAAAATCACAAGTGTATCATATCACTTTCGTATAATTATAATAATAATGCTGCCCGAGAATAAATCACGAGCCATAAATCAAATCCATGAATCAATGGACGCCCGAGCCTAGATCCTAGATCCTTGAGACGTGAACGAATACGGATCTGTGCTGCTGGGCCTGATGGGGCTGATGATGATTCCCATTCTGCTTGTAAAAGCTATTCGGATTGGCTTGAATGAGTTCCCTGGTCTCACTGGGTGAGCCAGGGCTGAGACTGTTCGTGGCGGAGGTTTCCATACGTTCGCTGATGATCTCCTCCTCGGTGATTTGCTCGAGGAATAGGGCAGGTGGCGCCACCTGGGAGTCGGCGCCGGCCGGGGAGTCAGCGTTTGGTAGGGAATAAGCTGGTGGCGGGGAACGTGGCGGCGACCCGTCTACACTCTTCTCATCCTGGCCGGTCAAGGATGCTGAGGATGCAGCCTGCTTAAGTTGCTTAGCCCTCCTGGCGTGTCTGGTGGTAAGACATCCTGTCTCCAGGTCGCGCTCTAAACGATGACCCGACCTGGACCTTGTCAGCTGACGCTGAACGTACTCCTCGAGGTCTGTTTCCTCCTTCCGGGCGATGATCTTGTTCAGGACTATGAGGAAGATGCCGACCAGGACGGCGAAGAGCCCCGTAGCTATGAGCTCGTTCCACCAGCCCCCGGAAGCCTTGGTACCGAAAGAGGCCAGGTCACCCGGAAGCAATCCACTGGCCAGTAGGAAGGCACCCAGGACCAGGAAGACGACGCCGATGTGGAGCATCCCGATCGACGTGACCACCTTAGAGTCCAGCATACCCTCGCCGGCCGCGTGATGCGGATGCGCCGCATGATGATGACGCGGATGATGATCCAAGGAACCCGTAGACGCCCTCGGTGACGTCAACCCGCTCTCGCCGGACTGGGCGCTGAAACGACGCTCGCGCGCGCGACGCTGCTCGTCCCGACGCTTTCTTTGACGCTTGATAGCCAGCGCCGAGTGCAATCCAACCGCGTGCATCCTGCAACACCCGAAAAACACCCTCTCACTGATTCTGACTATATCTTTCAGTTTTTTTTTAATAATGATCTTGCGTTATCATTTTTTTCAGAAAATTCTTTTCCGTGTACAAAATAGAATTTTCTCTCAGCTTCGAAAAAGAACGTTTCGAACTCTTCGCTCTTAGGACGGTCTCACGTCTTTTTTTCAGGACAAAAATTTTTTTTATTTATTCTTTTACACGCGCAACTTTGACATGTGTTTCGGAGTCACAGGATGCACCGTTGCCACGAGAAACTTTTAACTTCGTCGAAGCTTAATCCATTTCAGCGAATGGACCATACCTGGATCTTCGTCCTTGACCGATCGAATCTTCGTCATCCGCATTGCTCGGGTTCGAAAGGTCAACCTGGCCCAGGTTGTATCTGTCATATTTAACTATACCTCTATTTATCTCTGCTGGTCGTTAAGGTGGATAAAGAAAATTTTTAAAAAATAACGTGGACCAAAAACTCAGGATTAACGTGATGGATTACGTTACAGTAGGCAAGGAAGAGGTACAAGCGACGCCGACGCTTAGCGTCTTTGCCGACGAACTTTCTTCCAAATTCCTCGTAAGATACGCCGGTAGCTAGTTACCTACTCCTCTTGTCTCCTAACAAAAAGCTCCATTGTGCTAAAAATTTCTTTTTTCTCAGTCTTATTACCTCACGTAGGGCTCAGTAAGCTTTCGACACTAAAACTATATATACCAATATATAATACATACGTGTACAGAATTAGAGACACGTATAGTGAAAAAATGAAAAATTAATTTTTTTTCGAGTACTTTGACAATTTTCTCTTTGACTTCCAACTCTTTCACAAAAAACTTTTTTTATACTCACCAACCTTTTGCCTTCTCTTTGTATTACTCACTTTTTCCCTTTATAACCTACCATTGTGTGCTTTTACTTGTAGGCCACCGAGCTTTCACAAGCTTGACAGACTTTTCCAAGGACACTTGTGTCTTCCAATCGCAAGACGGTTCTTTAAAATTCTACGAAAGCTCAGTAAGTCATTTTACAAAAATATATATATACATCCTCAAGCTATACTAAAAACTGCATACACGCCCGAGAGTGCAATAAAACTAACCTTAAAAATAGTACAGCCACCAGAAAGAATTCCACTGTTATTGAAAATTCATCGTGACGGAATTTCCACGATTTCCAAGTGTCATTTCACGAAACCATCGAACCTCCTATCATATCGCTCTCGACCTGAGAAACGTGCCGAGAACCTCTGGAATCTTTATGACCTTCCAAGGCGCATTCCTTCCTCGCTATTCGAGATTGACCTCGCACGACCCCTATTTCCGCGTGTCTGACAATCTTGAAAATAGGGGGTGTCGATAAGAAAGGTTTCCGAATGACAATCAAAGACCCGAAATAAATTCTTATTCGATATCCAAAATTTCCTAGGAGACTCCGAGTAGCGATTCGAATAACCTTTGACCGCTCTATAAAAACCAACCCTATTCCTTTCCACTGTGCGAATGAAAATAAAAGGTAAACCCTGTTACCCTCACGCTTCACCTTTGAGCACCTACACAATTTTTTTATCCTACACGACGTGATCTTGAATTTTCACCGTGACCTTGAAACATAATTTTTTGGCCTCTGCTCAATTTTCGATTATCCTTATCGCTGTCAAATACGTCAATCTGACCTGGCAATCTTCAATCACAAGAATTTTCCTCTCTAACTGTATATATACCATTCTGCCAGTATTAATGTATACCTGCGTAAATAGATGTACATATGTGTATATGTACATGAATAAACAAGGTCAAGTATATATGTATTATTTGCATTGATTTCAATGACCTGGAATCAGTTTCTTGATTTTCTGATTCTCTTAAGTTTACTGGGTCGCCGTGACAATATGTACGTATGTTAATTGTATATATAGATATAGGTCCCATGAAAATTCTAATGAAGTATTGTCAAGAGGTATCAGGGATGCACGGTACTGAATACAGAGATAACGTTGTATAGAAACTAATACGTATCTGTCACCTGATACGAGTCAGGTACGCGATAGTCAAGTTGCCTATGGTGCACTGGTAAGCGGCAAAGGTCATATTATATAGAAAAGAATTTTTTCAAATAAATATCAGTCATTCATTTCATACGAATAAATGATAAACAGAAAAAAAAGTCCAAAAAATTTTCGAGGCTTGTCTCAAAATTTCCACTAAAAATGTTTTCCAGGACCTGTCTCGTTATCCACTGAGTCGAACCTCGATAAGTCCTCGAGCCTTTTTTTCTTCTTTATTTCACCTTCCCACGATGGCAAAGCCAACAAACGTATACGAGTTACGCTTATTCTCCGGCCGATCAATAAGAGTCTCAATCTCATCCCCTGGTCTAAGGATACACTAGGTAACCAAGTTTTACACAGAGCTAGGGGTAGTTTGCAACGATAAGACGATTCCCTGCGAAAGGAGAAGAAATTCCACGCGCGTATTCCAAGTCTTGATAACTTAGAGCGAAAGGGTGAAATTAAAAAAAATCAAGCCCAATAGCCACCTCAAATAACAGGTCTTTCTGAGGAACGATCTGAGATTACAGGGTGGATTCTGCTAACAGATTCACTTAGCTCGTATATAATTTTTTCTCGTGAACCCTGAGAAGAAATTAAGCCCTGTTACGTATAAAGCGTAAAATCCTTTTGAATCGAGTCTGAAATTCAAGGGTTCATTCATCCCCCCGCCGAAACGTATATACGTTTACCTAGAAATTTTTCATGCCTCCTGCCAGGGATGCAACAAGCTGCTTAACTCAATTTATTTCAATTGGCCGTTGGCAAGGGTGGGTACAGCTTGGCAAATTGCTGCCAATTGTTAAAAGAGTGGTTTGGTACACACGTGCCTATATATACTATATTTAGACTGCGCCTATAAATTCAGAGGCCACAGCCAGTAGTGGCACTGATAAGGGCAGTAGTGGTATCAGTGTCAGTATTTGCCACTTGATAGTATACAAATTGTTAACAATAGTCAGACTTGAACAAGGGTTGAGCTGACAAATGACAGCGTGCAACCTCTAAATATTTACTTTGAAGACCAAACGGCGTATCTGTTGCTTCGGAGCTGAATCGGGGCTTAAAAATTGTTTATGAAAAGTTTCTCAAGTCCTTCCAGTGCCGAAGCATCAAAATTTTCAACCCTCAATTCGAGGCTGTTTCCGGATTAAATTATCAGCGACGGGCTGAGTCCCGATGTCATTCGCGAAGGAGTCACTCGAGCGATTTGTCATAGGCGGTGGTTGCTAAACCAAACTCGTTGACTGATCCCCTACCACGATCCAGTTTCACGCTACAACCCCTCGGTAGCTCCGGGACTGTTTAGAGGGTAAATAGATTGGAGAGGCTTCCGGTTCTGCCGATGGATAACAAGCCTCAAAATAATAACAATACAGCTAATCCCACTGTGGAATTAATTAATTAAAGTAATTATAATCAATTAAAGTTCACCGACAAATTCCCTCGATGTAAATGAAGCATAACCTAAAAGCGTAAGAATTGAATTTTCAAAATCACAATGTTTCCCGCCTTTAAAATAATCATTTAAATCGTACCCTACTCCCCCAAATGCATAATCCAGTCGAGTGACTAAAATTCTCCCGTCATTGAAAAACTTCAATAATCGCCATTTTGAATTCAATTAAATTATATTCAAATGAAAATTCGTTTACACCTCATTTTTTAATGTTACAATGAAATCGAATATTGGTCAACTTTAGGCATATGCTGTACGTATGTCTGTGTATGTGAATAATAACGTTAATTAATTAGAATTTAATGAAACGATTAAAACATCTTTAACCTACAAACCCATTGAGTATTATGATACTCGTAACACTAGACCATTACGTAATTATAGATTTGCATATGTGACGTGTCAAATTAATTAAAAATTTTTATCTCCCGATTAATCGGAATTTTTGTATAATTATTCTACGCTAATACGCCAAAGGAATAACGAGTGATATAATTAAAGAGACGATAACCACGGCCTATAATAAGTCCCCATTATGTACACGCAACCGAGAAGCCATATTTAAGATCACAGGCAATCCAATTTAAGTCGCAGATCTCGAGAAACACATAAACCGTGTACAGTTATTTGTCTGTCTCGTTTGTAATCTCGTGTAAGCACTGCGCGAACATTTCGACCATTATGAAAATCCCGTGTGACGTAGAGCGACGGGTAATAAACGTGCGATAACTCGGAGAAGAAAGATCGCGAAAATCTCGTAATAGTTCGAAAGAAAAAAACGAATCATTTTTCAGTATCAATAACCCGGTAGCAGAGCAGAAATATATTTCAAAGATCAGACTGCCTGGTCGTTCGTAAAAATTTCACGCGAACGAATTAATTGCACCCTTCGACCCATGACGTCACAGCGTGGACTCCTACGATCGCTCGGGACGCATCCTGTTTTTGGTTATTTCAAGAATTGGCATTAGGCCAAAGTGTGCTTCGTCATTCTTCGTATATTATCGGGCATCTTGTTCCTAAGTGACTCTTGAGATCGAGGTCGCATATCATATGCATATTACAAGGCGAAATTACCCGATTCAAATTTATTGGAGGTTAGAAAAATGGTATGCTACATTGAGAAACGCACAAGGTACAGTCACTGTGTAAAATATCTCTTCGTATAAAAATCACTGAAATTACGTCTAAATCAAGATTATACGTTTCCTTAGCGTCACGATTTTCGAGGTTAGCTCTACCGTGGATCTTACTTCCAAAATTTACACGTGTTATCGTGTTTTGACAAGAGACAAATGTTTCCTCGTAGATTAACGGTCTTTGTCCATCTGACAGTTTCCGGAAGTCAGTGTACCTCGAAAAAAATTTGTATAACCTACAAACTGACGATATTACATATACAAGATTGAAGGTTTTTGAAAATTATTGAAAAATATATATTTTCCCTGCCAGTCGTTTTTTTTCGAACTTTTTTCAGGTACATATATATATATATCACATATCTGCCCAGGTACATACATACATCATGAAACGAAAAGATTCTCACGACTCGAGGGTCGCATTAAATTTTCACGTCCTTTTATTTTTCTTTCAATTCTCAAGCTTTCTCTCTCTCTCTCTCTCTCTCTCTCTCTCTCTCTCTCTCTCTCTCTCTCTCTCTCTCTCTCTCTCTCTCTC
>JARQTI010000076.1:242729-323460 GCA_030142655.1 Trachelus tabidus
TCTCTCTCTCTCTCTCTCTCTCTCTCTCTCTCTCTCTCTCTCTCTCTCTCTCTCTCTCTCTCTCTCTCTCTCTTTTCCTCTCTCTAAACGTAGATTCTCCCACTGAATACTCTTCACTCTACTAATGGCTTCTCTCTCATAGCAATAATTTAGGTCGGCAAACGCCCAAGTACAGATGTACTCATCGCGTCGACAGTCTCATGTGGGTCAGGTATACTTAAAGTTCGAATCTCCCGCCATGAGACTTGACAGGATCGGAGCTTGGATAAAATTAAGACAAAGCAAAGCACGACGATTAAAATTAAAGCAGTAGAAGGAGTTCCAGAATGCGACGTAAAATGAAAATGAAAAAAAAAATCATTGGAATTTGCTATGGCAACATTAAGGAGCGACGAAGGGAGGCAAGGAGGGGTTAGGTAGCGAAGAATCTCGATTTTCAACGGGATATCCTGTCTTTCGTCTTGGCATGTGATTCGGCAATGTCTAGGTAAGCCGTTCGAACATGTAAAAACAATCAGAGGCCTCGCGGATTTCTTCTTGTCGGTTAAACAAAGCTATAATACCTATTAATAGACATTGGACCAGTGCTTTGAAAACTTACAGCCCAACGTGTATGCATATAGGTATAGCTTTCGTGCACAGTCACTCTATACCTACCACTCCATCGCTTCTTCCTGTATAGTCAGTGTATATTATCATTCCACTACTACATTACCATCTACGTATCTTACTGTGGATCCGCGTAAAGTACTCTTAGAATCAATGGCTGGCCATATGTTGAATTTTGCATAAAAAAAATTGCATATAAATTGACGGTGGCGTGTTGAAAAAATAAAAATAATTATCAAAAAATCTCTTAGTTTCCTAGCAAAACTTGTCAGTGTTTACGTTCGCGCAAGGTGTACCAAGGGACGATGCGCAACGCGAATCGACCGGCTTCTCATTCCCTTGCCCTCCCTCTTCTTTAGCTTTCTAACCAACCCTACCCTTACCCCATGATAATACCCATATTATAAGGGACCTTCGAAAATTCATTTTTTTTTAATATAATTAAACGAATACCTGCGCCACGCGGATTTAATCTTGAACCAGAGTTTGTATCGTTTGACGTTTCACATTTACTTGTCTTCTTGGTAGCAGTCGTACGAATTTCTATGTAACTGGCGGTACGCCGTTTTAGGGATTCTTTAGAAAATTGAAGGAATGGCGAGGAGCGTGATGAATAGTTGGTAGAGATAATCCAGAGTAGATTGTTGCTCACCTGTATCGCGCTTAGTGATGTCCTCGACGAAGTGAAAATGAAATGGGTCCCTTCAAGCCATGGGAATACACGGTACTTTCGCAGTGGACGTAAACGTCCTTGTCTTTTTATATTGTTGTCGTCTATTTATTATTTTTTTTAATAGAACGACAAGTCTTAGGAGAAACAAAAGTCGGTACTGCGTATTCGCGTCTTATACAGAGATACGTGGTATTTTAGTTGTACGTTTATTTAGTCTTGTTGAAACTCTTCGACCTTCTTCGAACGACGGGCTTTCTTTTTCCGCAGTCTTTACGTGAGGTACCCACTCGTGCAGAACGTTATCAGGAGGTTCAGCAGCAAAGCTGAATCACATTGTTTTTCTTTTCTCCTTCAATTTCCAATCACACCACCATCGTGTACCCAGCATTGAAGCTTTACTGTTTGAATATAATATTGAAAGGCTTCTTCGAGGACGATATTATCCAGATTGGAGGTAAACACGAGCCCAGAGCTTTTTCGTGTACTCTCTTGTATTATTATTTCTTATTAATCTAGCCAGCTATTATTTGGAACGGTTCTAACGTGTAACGCGTACGAGCCCGCTCGAAAGCTCCGAGACGAGTACGCGTAGACGTTCCGGATGTAGCCAGGACGCGCCTTGCCAAAGCTCTGCGCAAGCTCCATTGAAGGTTCGGTGGTAGGGTAGAGGAAGAGCCAATTACTGGAAGAGAAGCAGAGAAAGAATGAGAGAGAGAGAGAGAGCGCGAGCAAGAGAGAATTTGATAAGTACGATTTTACCGGCAGCTTTTGTCACCACTCGGACGCCAATCGGATTTCTTCATTAAGCTCTTGCACTTTAATTTTATGCTGTTCTTTTTTATCACGTGTAGAAAAAACAAGCTTGAAAAACACTCGTGAGAGCGTTTTTTGTCCTTTAGAGGAAACAGATTTTAGGTGCGTTTTGATGGTGATTTTAGGATGAAATTTTGCCACGGTCTGGGCGTCCCGACGTTTTAGGATCGATCCGTAATGATACTGCCATTTGGCAATTTCATATCTTAAAGATGACTAAATGCATCGCACTACTTCGGAGAAATGTTCTGGTGCTATGTTTTTATCTTGGACTTCTGTGGTTTGATATTCTTAGAAGGCCTGAAACACATGGAGAAATTATTTCACATATGCTAAATTACATTGTGGATTTGAATTATATGAAAGTGATGAGTATGCTGGTTTTTTAATTGGATCCCTACTGCTATGGGATACTTGTTAACCAATTATAGTCGCAAAGTAAATGAATATTAATAAAATACTTTGGACGTTGACATTTCGATGATACGAAGTTCCAAAGGTCAGCCATGCAGGAGACACGAAGTTCATGAGGTCGTAAAAGACATTTTTACGTTGCTGGAAAGATTGCTCAACTTTATCGCACGTTCCTTATTTCCAGACCGTTAAGACGTGTGAAACTGTAAATGAAAGAAATTTGTATACGATGGAATTAACCAAGCGGGACATTCCAAGAACGAATTCGCGCAGTAGTTGAAAATTACGATGATACCCAATAGTACGTTCTCTTGCTAATATCTTTCTCGTTAATATCTGTTGTTTTTAGAATTAGTTTTTATAAACATTAAAATCTTAGACTTGCCTACGTATGTTACAAAAATCATTTCGAATACTGCAACAAAAGTATTGGTGGCGCCGTCTGGCAGATACATTGCAAACTAAGAGAACCGCAGAATACTGTAGAAATAACTGTTTGAAATGATAAGTGATTTACGATCAAATTAAAAATACAGCTGACTTCTTTGTATTAAATTACAATTATGTATAATCCAATTATTAGTTGAGAATTTGATATTTAATAGAAAACATCGGTTTCGGTATAAATCTAGGCACGTAGAAATGGACAACAAATTTTCTTAACTTGTCCAACTGTATGTTTTATTAAACCCCCTAATACATTATACTGTATAATCACTGTGAAAACTGTCAAAAATCAACATTGATGTCAATAGCATGCATGAAATGCATGAAAAATTTATCTAGTTTCCTCAGAGATGGCGCCATGTTAGATCGATATAAATATGTACGTAACATCATTTTAACAGTTCACGAAAGTTTCTCAAACGCCAAGAACTTTTTAAGGTTTTGCAGGATGTTTAATATTTAACTGAACTTTACTCAAAGTAAGAGATGAGATATTTACTATTCAATTCTTTAGAGAATGATTACAAGTTTCAATTAACATAACAAAAGATGGTAGTTTCTTAGATATAATTGATGATATCGTCTTCTGTAGGGCGAGCATTCTCTTTGCCATTTATTTTTGATCGTCAAATATCATCAAATTCTTAATGACGATAACTATTTAGTGGTTTTAAGATGATGGAGACCAACAAGTTTTAAAATACCGTCACAGTGTACTGCAGAAGCACGAATTATTAAAAAAAATGACAAAAAATATCCCAGTGTTCAATCTTTAATATTTTGGCTTTAAAAGAAACAGGTAAAACTTTTACGTTAGCTTTTCTTTCTACTTAATTTGACTTCTTCCCCGGAGCACGGATTTGAGATTGCATTGGATTACGTTTGAAACGACATAAGTATCTCTCATCTTCGATTAAGAGTAAAAAGAAAGCTGAAAAAAAATATTTACCTGCAGGAGCTTCCGTTTAAAATCGTCTTCGATGTGCGCTGTGGGATTCTTGTAACAAGGTGTGCTCATCTTGAATGACTCACCTGGTATATAAAAAAAAAGGGACAGGGGGTCAACCACTTTTGATATAGGAATCAGTATAGCGTCAGAATCGGACTGACAAACGCACAGTGCAGTGTTGTAATGCCGATAGAATTTGCTCTTGTGAAATTTTCATACTGTTAGGAAAATTCTTGCAATTTCCTCGTGCTTTTTCAGTCAGTTTTCTGAAATTCCTACCGATCCAAATCATCGTGCGAATTTTGTCATGGACACTGATGAAACAAGTCAGGTAGATTCTCGTAACGTACCCCGCTAATATCTTGTTGTGCAGTAAGCGGCGAACAACGAGCAGCTGATGCAGGAAGATGGCCGCTCTCGATACAAACAAATAGTAGCAGGATTTGCCGAACGAAATTCGCGGTGGAAAGTTCCAGGTACGGCGGTGAGTTTTCGGCGATACGAAATTCACGAAAATCATCACGGAAGATCATGATTACCTTGCGGATTTCTTAAAAGTTACTCCACATTGGAACCATCGGCATTCTAATTAATTGCGAATGTCTCCTTTACCTATCTTGACCTGCTCAATAAAATTTTCCACTCCTAACGAATACATTATGGAATCAGATACTGATTTGCTGTATTAACAAGGGCAACCCCATTGAGCAACCTTGTTGGATTTTATGGGAAAATGAATATGGTAATGAAACTTTTGGGATTCTTTTTTTACGATTTTTTTTATGTTTCTGTGCTTCTGTTACTATTCAAATGTGTCGTGAAGTCAGAATATAAGTTTATTAAAGTGTGTTCATGAATTTTATTAAGAATCATTAGAAAATTAAATATAATCAAGAAGCCAAGGGTTTGTTCATAATACTGTGTAATTCTTTTTTTGTCATTCTTTATCTGAATTGATGAAGTTGTTGACAGTACAAAAATATGTTATTTTTGTTTTATAGATGTTAAGGGTTCTTCATTAGAAGTTGGAAAAAGATGGCGTATGATCCAAGGAATGTGAAGTATCCTTCGGATATTCATTCTCAGCAGCATCCACAGTCTACAGGTTATCTATATCCAAGTCACCCACCACAGCACACACAACAGACAGACGAGAATCGCAACGAAAATCACTGTGGCAATAAGGAAATGTGTACACAGAATAATCAGCAGTCCTTGGGGACTCAAACGATACAGAAAGTAGATGCAGCTACGATGACAGATCCTCTTCAGATAGACTTCAGATTGACCTCAGAATATTTAGCACGATGTTCCAATTCATTGGGTCTTCCCTATGTGTCAAAGTATGAAGATAGCAGCAGTACCTCATCTCAAAACTGCCAGGAAGTCAAACCGAAGATGGAGTTTGAGGTAGAGCCACAGCATATTAATGGTAAGTCTTGCCGTAACTTTGTATATTACAAAAATTTCTTTATATTACAACAAATCATATTATGCTGTAGGTATGCTAATCTATCACTGTCCAGAGTGTGCCTATCGATTTGAAGACCGAGAAACTCTTCATGAGCATCTCGAAGATCACAGACAGCGTCCACATATCTGTGATATATGTGGTGCTAGTCTCAAACGTAAGGAACACCTGGATCGTCATAAACAGGGTCATAACAAGGATAGACCTTATCAGTGCAGCATGTGTTGCAAGGCTTTCAAGCGAAATGAACACCTAGCACGACATATGATAATTCACTCTGGCAGCAAAAATCAGATTTGCACAGAGTGTGGCAAAGCTTTTTATCGAAAGGACCATCTGAAGAAGCACCTTCAGAGTCACAGCGGCAATAGAAATAAAGGGCTGAATAACTCGCAAAATAATCAGAATGCTCAAAGTTCCAGTGAGGAAGGTTTGAGCAGCTTTGCAATGATGATGAGACAAGCTGGACCACCGCCGTTCTCTATTTTGAGGACTTAGCTCCGACGTTAATTTCTGTGACAAGATCACTGAGATCATTTACTGTCATTTCATAGGCAGGAATAAGAACGGAGCAATACCAGGATGTCAGAATCACACTGAAATGATGCATCATGCAAATTACTCAATAGTAAAAATAAACTGACCAGGATCCGAATTGTATATACATACGTGTACTTGGTTACGTGAGCATGTGACATCCTGCACAACTGTGCAATCGAAATGCATAGTCTGAAGAAAAAAGAAGGAATCCATAACGGCATTTGTTACTTATCGAAGATTAAGAAGCACGCAAAAGGTTGAGAAATGAAAATGAAACACAGAAGAAAGACGGATGCCCAACTAGATTAGTATTTCTCAAGTAAACTGATATTACAATACTAGGCTACTAGATAAATAGATGCGCAATGCCTATCCAGTATGTCTCTCTCTGTCTCGTACTATCATACCAGAAACGTACGTAAAATATTGACCAGTTACCTTTTTCTAAACCGAAAATGCAAACAAACGAGAAACGGTCAACTTTTGAAACAAGAAATTAAACAAGAAAAAAAATGTAGGTCCGAATTATAGTAAAAGACTAGGCAAGCACAAGGTGAGGAAGAAAGTTTATTCTCCTTTTACTTTGTTTTTGAAGAAACTTGTACGCTTACTTTCTCACGCTAAAATGATAACAGAAAATGAAACAAGTTTCCATGCAATTATTAGAGAGAGGCGTTTATGATGATTATAACAACAATAACAGAGCGCGAACGTTATAAAAAATATGTATAACGCATATGTCTCGAACGTTTATTTGTCTTGAAAATAAAAGCAAGACAAACGTGGAATAAGTAACAAAAAATGAAGAGCGAGAACACATTGCAATGTGACTAATTAATAATTTCATTTAATATTTACATCATGCTTGTGCATATATATATACACACACACACACATATGTGTTATATATATTGTTACGTGTATGGAACCCCCCCCTGGCCCTTCTACTTGTTCATCTATCCCGATTGTAAATTATTCTATTTATTAACATGCAAGGACCCTATTATTATTGTCATTATTATTATTATTATTAATTAGTTATCTTTATCATTGCCTTTATTGCGTAGTTCTAGGAAAACTTGGTAGCGAGCGTGCACCGATAAAAGGGTGAGCGAAAACGTCGAGACAGAGACAGAGAGAAAGGAAAAAAAGAATACAGTAATACTTCTTCTTGACTATCCCCCCGCGCCTAGCGTCCTCTCTCTTTCTCTTTTCGACGTTCGCTATTGACTGTAAAATGCGACCGTATTTAAACAAAATAAATCATCATTATTATTATTATTATACGAGTTTGTATACCCATTGTTGTACCGTTTTTTCATTCCTGCGTTCGATGCGAAGAATTTTTTTTCGAGAATCCATCGTCGCCATAGTCTCCAATAACAGTGTCCGCAGTAATAGTAAGAGAAATAAATTCAAGGGAGGATCGAAATTTTGAAAGAAAAAAAAAAAGCAACGCATTGAATCACGCGGTGATCAAAAAGGAAATTAGAGTCCATGAAAGATGCTGATGTATCGGAGTGACATTGAAAAGCGAGGATTAAATTAAATTGGATCGGAAAGCTTTCAGGGAGGGTTAAAGAGAATGTTGCTTTTTTTATATATATAGATATATTATGTATGTATACGGGTTTACATAAAGCAGCACGGGGGATGATAGGGAAATGTCTTAAAAACTTTGACAAATGTATTTCTCATTCACCTTTTTCTTTTTCTTTCTGCCACTTCGTCACGCGTGACCTCTCGTACAGTGAACAACACACGGGTCAGCGTTCTAAATTCGTCATGTTAATTAAATTATGCCTGCACGGACGTCCACAGCGTCGTGCATTTTCAATTGATTTTTTTTTTTTCAAAAATTTTGCCATTCTCAAAATCGTACCTCGTACCAGCTCTATTCTTCGGCCCAATCGAAGATTGCACGATATTACGCAATTACATCTCTCTCTTCTCCCTCTTATCTTTTATTCTTGTCACGCTCTGTCACACTCATAATTTTATTTTTCTTCCTTTCCTTCCCCTTAATTTAAATCTGTCTTTTCCCTTATTATTGTTTCACTAATTATACATTTTCCTCCCTTGTTTCCTTCCGCCTCTCACTCGCGTAATCTCATATCTTTCTTTTTCAACCATTCATTCCCGCTCTTTCACCCTCACACGCATATCCCATTCTATTATTGTTTATAATAATAATAATTATTATTAAGCCTTCGCCGAGAAAGGGTCTTGCACGTGATTAATTACTTTTCACTTTTTTCCCCCCACTCTTTCTCGTGTCTCCATTTTTTTTTTTCTTTATTATTCGTCTTAATGCACTCTATACAAAAATAAAGGGCTGAGATCATCAGAGGGTTCCTTTTTTTGTTCTCGCTTTAGCTCTGTACATACACGCTTTGTAACGCTTAACTTTTTTTTTGTATATATTATTTTTGCTTTTATGTCTCGTGCATTCTTTATTTATTCTTCCCTCTCACCCGTCACGTCTCCCTCCCATGTATTATTAGCGCACAACGATACTAGCAATATAACCTTTGTATTAGCTGCCTCGGAAATTTTATTCTCTGCCTTTGTTCCTTACCGTGGCGCGGGAAAATTCAAATTCGAAACCAGTTTTACGCCCTACTCTTACTCGTGATTTCTTTTCGAAGTAACTCTCGGCTAACCAAGCTGTCGTCAGCGGCGCGCGCACCGCTTGCACGATTTGTCGTTGAATTAACGAGATCAAAGTAAGAACGAACAAGGTACAAATAAATAAAAATTAAGGAAAAAGACAATCACGTATTAAAAAAAAATAACCCAGGTATATGCAAAACATTGAAAGTTCATATACCGTGTCATATATCACCGCGAACGTTCACTACATATTTTCACGAGAACTATTGTTTTAATGGTTTTATTTTTATTTGCCTCTCTCTCCCTCGCCCCCACTCTAAAGGCTATCGGAAAAGTCTATTCATTCTTGTCCCTTAAATGCTTTGTACTATGTCGAGGAATTTGTATGTCGTTCATTCCGTGGTTGCGATTAAAGAAAGAGTAAGGTGAGGTTAGCTATGAAAAACTGAAAAAAAAATCCAGTCCAACATCCACATTGTTGCGATGAAACGGTTCTGCTAAAAGAAGAGAAAAAACAAAAAATCAATTCCCATAAAAATTCGAAATTTCCAAAATAAGACAAGGTAGAAAAAAACCGTTACAATACGGGTGTGTCTGTCGCGTGTCTGTTTTGAAAAATGATTTTTTTCTCCATTACAAATTCTAAAGCTGTATATGCGTGGCGTGTCACCTTGTATCTCGCGCGTCACGTATTTTCTTTATTATTTTCTCTTATCTCCGTATCATCCGTTACAAAGTTTATTCGAAATCTCAATCGCCCAGTCAAACTCGCCGCGCAGCGGACGTTCCTCTGAAAGCGTCGCACGTCCCAAGGGACGCACGTTCGTTCGCACGCCTACCACAGTTACCAAAAGAAAAGACGTACTCCTCTCCATTTCCAGACTTCTTTCCTACGAAAGTCAGAGAAACCAGAATTTTTCGCGGTGACAACAGTATTAACTTTATTCAATTTCTCGCACGACAGTCCCCTTAATCGTTAAATGCTCTCGACTAAGTTCATCTTATTTTTCACATTTTTTTTTTCATCTCCATTTTTGTATACAAACTTACAGGCTACACGTAAATAACTTAAGGTGTACTCTCCTCGCGCCTCCCTCCTTTGCCTTCGCGTCTATTCGCACTTTTGTTTCTTCTCTTTTTACTTTACCCCCTTCTTCGCTCAACTTTTTTCTTCCACCCCCCCCCCCCCTTTCATCTTTTCTCCCGTTACGATTACAAGTACGCGGCGGTGGAGTATTTTAATACAGCTCGTTCTTATATATATATATAAACACGTGTAAACGCGCATATACGTAACATACGCACGCGCGCAAATACACGTAATTGTAGGGCATTTCGTGTATGTACTATTTATAATTATATAGTATCCTTAGCATATCCTTACGCTTGAGGTCTGACGAAACCTGAATTTTCGTGTTACTTGCTATAGAATACATAAAACTAAAAAAAAAGGAGAAAAAATAGATGAAAGAGGGGAAACAAAAAAGAACACCTTTGCTCACGGTCCAATTTTACTCTGCAAAGGAAAAAACCGCTTGACAAAGACCACGGGGGGTACGTGGCTCGACGAAGTACTAAGAAAAAGAAAAAAAAACAAAGGTAAAAAAAAGTAAATGCTACTCTATAATATAATCACGGGCGTTTACGTACATACACATTGCGTATGTATTACACAGGGCTTAAAACTAAAGTTGGCTGTACTGGGTACGCTCAAGGAAGTCTCAAAGTCTCACGTTTTACATTTAAAGGGAAAATAAGAAAGAAAAAAATGAAATACCAAAACAATCGATGGTAAGATGAAGGATGCGTACCGCATATAAATTGAAGATGGCACGATGAAACAAATTTTAAATACAGGCTTTAATAACGGTAATACTAATGTTAATAATAATAAAGCATGACTTGCCTTTGCGGACCATCGAGTGTACGTTTCCATTAGGCTTTTAAGAAAATTAAGGAATAGGCCAAACGGGTGTACCGTATGTCTAATATATATATGTAACGTATGTTTTAACGACAATGGAAACGCACCCAATGACTATTGCGAGTTCAATGTAAAAGAAACGAAGGAACGCTCCCGACTACGGAGTGACCTTAGCTGCGCAAGTAATCGGTAAGTAAAAAAAAGTATTCGATTTAAAAAAAATAATAAAACGAGATCAAGAATTTCCATGAGAGATTCCAGGAAGTGTGGCAGACGAATGGAACAATTTTTTTAACGAGAGAAATAATATATGTAACACCTCAGCAATGTTACAAAATGGCGGGTCAATGTACGCGAACGAGCTTGGCCTGGTGTTTTGTGTGAAATTCATGACGACTCGCCTTAAATATATATTTTATATACTATATTTTGTACGGTCAAATACAGGCTGTACCACGTGCTGTGAGTATTTATCCAAGGAATATAAGTTCCTTGAGAAATTCACTGCTCGCCACTGGAGCATTCTGGGAGACAAATTTTTTTTTAAATTGTTTCTCAACTACCGCCATTTCCGATTGGATGACTGTTGATACAGATTAAACTTTTTTTTTCAAACACTTACCCTGTGTTCCGATAGAAGCTTTATGGGAACACGGGGATATGGTCAGTGGTATAACTAAGTAAAAAAAAACGATATATTACAGTAGTACACCCTGTATATATGCGTATTCCTATATTTGTCGCTGAGGAATACTTTGGGGACAATTTTATTTAAGAAGTCGTTACTTTGAGGACCGTCCTCAAAGAACTTTCAGCGTAACAACTGTTTTGAGAACCATAAACCGGACTGTCACGCCATATTTGTTTATATTTCTTTTCAATTTTAGACATCCAGTATTTTTAATGGGTTTAAAAATATTTCGTTAGACTAGAATTCCAAAACTGTGATGTCCCAAGGTAGTAGTTAAAAAAACATTAGCTTGCTATTGTGAACGCCTCCTTAATTTTTCGTGTTCCCAAAGTATCCCTTGCTCGCACACACACATATATAATTCGAGGCGACGTACCTCGAGAGTTTTGGAAGTCATGTATAAAATTATTTTTTTTTTCGAAAACGAAAAAAAGAAGCGCGAATAAGAATGAAAAATACTTTTTTGAACGAGTGTGTCCTCGGTAAATAAGTTTACGGTGGGGTCTATCGAGTATAAGAGTCAAGCGATTAAAAAGAAAAATAATAATAATAATAATAAATTTCCTTGACAATTCTTTCGAATATAGTATGTTATAATATATATCTTTTTTTAAATATATATATATATATTGCCACATAATTAATTTTAATGTATTTTCCAATTTTCTTTTTACGAATTTCAGATTGGACTGTTGCACGCTCGAGATTAAAAAAAAAAGAACCGGGCGGGCGCTCTTCAAAAAACGAGAAGGCGGTTTTGTCGCGCGACGATAGCGCGTCCGAAGATTTTTTTTTCTGTATCTCTGTTTCACTCTCTTCGACCCCGAATGGCGATTTTGGAATTACGAGTTTAAACAATGGTACGGTAGCAGGTACCAAGCGCTAGAAAAAATCACGAGGAAATACTAGCGGAGATCATTACTAGACGTACTATATTAATTTTCGGACCTATTACCATACCATTCGTATTTCCCATTCGCTTACGAACGTATTTACTTGTCATATATACTATACTATATATTTATGTTTATGTATATTATATGTATAGAGCTACCATAAAAATATGCTTTGTCTCTCACGCGCGTTATGGCAAGACTCTCTGCGTCAAAAGGCTCTTAAAACTAAGTCTCTAAGGAGAAAATTTTGGTTTTTCTTTCCTTCTTCATTATTATACCATCGGCACGATCGGGGAAAAGCGGCCATTTTCATTCACTTTGTTATCGTGTTCTCCCTTCGAAACGATACTCGTACCAATTTACATATAATCAGCTGTTCTTATGTCCATTGTTCGAAATAAAATTACATTGGTATGCTTGGGCATATTAAAAGAAGTGTTCGTGTACCGCGAATGAAAAGTTATTACATTTTTTTTCTTGTAAAACGAGGTAAACGGTATTATTTCGAAAAGAAAATGTGTATTTTCCACTTCTCTCTCTCTCTCTCTCTCTGTCTCTCTCTTTCTTTTTTTTTTTCATCGTGCGCTTTACTAACGGCACTCGTATATTTTCAGGCTTCGGCTTTTGCTTGTTAACGGAATGGCGTCATTTTTACTTTATTTTATTTCTTTTTGCTCTGCTGGTACCTAGTATCCCGCACAAAATGTTCTCCATGAGTACTAATAACATTAAGATGCGAAATACTAGATAGGGATTAACCCTTTCAGGTCAAATGGTTAGAAAAAGAAAAAAGCACAATTTTATCTCTGCGTTTCAAATGTACCAGTAGGTTTCTCAGCTGGATCGATAAGTACCTTTGTCTTTTTAATTTCATTCTTAGAAATGAAAGGGTTAATAGACTCGTTGTCTCAAAATTGACCATGTGACCTCGTTCCCTGCTGCCACGTTCGATTCGGCTTAAGCAATCATGGGTGCTTTTTCTGAAGCATGGATACGCACAGAAATTAATACGTTATCAATAGAGTGTTGAACAATCTAGTCGTACAGGAATGCGTTCAGAAATCTTACTCAGGGTAATTCGGGCACGTTGCGTCTCTTTTTATTATCGTTATTACGAAGAGGATAGAATGACACTAGAGTCGACTCCTGAGAGATTTCAGAACGTACCCCAGAGCGTGCCTTTTGAGACAAAAGGTCACGAGGTGGTCAGAAAATGAGAAAAAATGTCCGCAAGCGTTATTATGCTAGGATGACGCTACCTCTTGGCCGAAGCGTTTGCCTGCTCTCAGAAATCTTTGACGTGGCCTAGGAAGCTGAGCTCGTGAGCCGCCGCCGCTGCCGCCGCTGCCGCCTGGTAGTGACTTGGTGTAGCAAGTGGTGCCACGCTAGATTGATGCGCTGCCACATTAACAGCCGTCAAATGATGATGATGAAGCGTGTGGTGAGGTGGATGAGGATGAATTATGTTGTTCGGATGGGGAACTTGAAAGTTCCCTGGTGGCGGGGCTCAGGATAGAAGAGGACCCGGATGTCCACCAGGAAGAACGGACGCCGTCGTAACCGTCGTCGTTTGCATACTCGAGGTATTGTTCTGCTGCTGGGATTGCTGTGTACCTGTAGCAGGATTTTAATATTACAGTTTACGTTAGCTTGAGTTAACTTATGTGACTAGACCATAAGTCAGGCTAGGTGTGAGTGTGTCCTATTAAGCAGCGTCTTGTATGCTTACCGGCATTCTGGCTGAGCTCAGCCTTGACTCTCCTGGCGATGTGGCTCCTCGTGTGCTTCCGAAGATGGTCTTTACGGTAAAATCCTTTGCCACATTCTGTACACACGTGTCTCTTCTCCCCGGAATGAATGACGAAGTGCAGAGTCAGCTGTTCCTTTCTTTTGAACGCCTTTAGGCACACAGTGCAGACGTAAGGTCGTTCAGGATTGTGACTCTGTTTGTGACGGGTAAGGTGGTCTTTTCTTTTGAGACCGGCACCGCAAATGTCGCAGACAAATCTTCGTTCCAATGTATGGCCAAGGAGATGCTGTTCCAGGAGCTCACGCTCGGGGTATGCCATGTGGCACTCGGGACAACAATATAAAGTTGAACCGTCCAAGGCTGTGGTTAAACGTATTTCACCAGGTTTTGGCCTGGGTTTCTTTTCCTTCGGAGCTTTCTTCTTCTTCTTTTTTTTGTTTGTAGGAGACATCATTATATTTGGAGTAGTTGTTGTAGCTACTGCCACTGAGGTTGTTTGTGCCATCTCTGTCTCTTTCTTAATGCTTTCTGCTGAATACTTGAGGAAATGATGAAGACTCAATGGTAGAGTACTGGCTGGTAAATGACTGAGGTAGTCTGCGACAGTAGATCCTGGTGTTGCCAAGGATTGCCAGGTTGCTGGCATACTGGCTGGGGTCTGGGTATGCGCATGCTGTTGATGATGTTGATGCATCGTATACTCCTGCTGACCACCGTTGCTGGCTGCTTCACCGTTTCTTTGTTGATCCTCTGACTTCTTGTCCTTGGATTTATCTTTTTCCTGAAGGAGGTTGCAAACATCTTGTTGATTTATTGTTTCCGTAGCCTGATAAAGAAATAATGATGTGATAGTAATTCAGTATCATCATATTTCAAGGCTTACTAGTCAAAAATAAAATTTACTATACCTGGTGATAAGTGCGCTTTTCTTGCATTCCAGGAGAGTTGGAAGGTCTCTGCTGAACAGATTGTGCCTGAGAATATGGTACATTTGGATAATGATGAACGTTGCTGTTCGGATAGGTAGTCTTGTTGTTCATCATCACTTGAGACTGAGGAGTTTGCACACCGTTGGTCTCAGGACGATATTTTCCCACAACCGGCACTCCAATAGGAGGCTGGTTGGGAAAATGATTAGCGTAGCGTGCCCCGGCACCGCCAGAACCGTCAGTTGCAAACTGATGGATACTCGGTATAGTACCAGGAAAGTGGCCTCCAAACGGCGGGAAATTCATTGCAGACTGTCAATCAGATACCTGGAAGGAAAACCTGTTTACAATTAAAAAATACCTTACAGCAGTGCTACATAAAAAAGTTTGTTCGATGCCTTGAGACCTAACTTGATAAACTTATATTGAATATTCTATCTCGAACACTGCCTTAATAATGTATCCAGGTACTGCGAGGAAACAATGACTGATATTTACTATTTCCACTTGACAAACGTGGTTCTTTACATTAAATAAATCATTTAATACACAATGCAGAGTGAAATATATTTTCACAGAGCATGATATAATTCCCTCAAATATATAAATTCTAATTAACAAGAGTATTAACTCACAGTGGCGTCCTTCTCCCCATCTTTTTCGGCGCCTCCGTAAAGCGTGTTACTCCTTATCCCGGAGTCTTACTAGACAATGGAACAGTGGTGCGCGTCGTCGTTGCTCAGGACGATATTATTTAATCGTGACACATCAAGTGAAACGGAACGGTAGCCACCACAAACATAAAAGCTCTCGCTCGCACAACAGATAAAAGGGTCGAGAAACACACCGCTGTCACAATGGCATCTCCATCCGCGCTCGCGGCGACCTCCTCGGTTTTATTTACTCACGCCGGCGTCGCCGTAAGAAGATGATGATGAGGATGATGATGAACAAGAAATGGAATAGATGTACGTGAAAAGGTAGCGCCGCGACACCGCGTGACGGGACACTCCAGAATACGAATAAACACACACGAAAATTATAACGTTAAAAGGTTCGAGGATAAAGAAGCACCAGGGGTCGTAAATCACTTGATCGTCTATTGGTACAACGACGACGACCACGACGACGACGACGACGACAACGAAGGGAACAAAATTAATGAGAAAATAAAAAAGCAACGACGGCGCGAGGAGCAATCTCTCTCGCAAGCCCAAACCCGGGATAAAACGAAAAAAAGAAAATAGAAATGGGGGGACCACCCGACTGCAAACTGATGGGATATTTTTGCGTCCGATTCCTTGGTCGAAGATACTCGCGGCGGCGTCGGCGTCGTCGGCACGGACGGGGCAACCGTACCCTGAAGTTACTTCTCTCTATGGGGTAGGGTTATACCAGGAGGAGTATCGCCTGGAGTAATTTCGAAGGAACGGGAACCTACGGAGCGGAGGGGCTGCGCGATGCTGTCAGATCGGGGAGAATTTAGCGAGAAGGTGGGAGTAACGAAAATGATAGGGGAACCTGGGTAGTGGGAGAAATAGGCGTCTCTTCCCCTATATGAACCCACACTTAACACCCGAACGGTGGTGTGTATCACGGGCAGTCGATAACCCGGGGGCCGAATTCGCACGAAATTCTGGAGAAAATGGCCGACCGGCACCACTGCCTTCCATCGGCGCACAGCAGTGCTCAGTGCTACCGGCACATTGCACAGTACCCACAGTATCGTACATACGTGGCTCCGCTACGGCGGCTCAAGTCAAAAAGCGGTTTATCGTTACCAATTTTACTTGTCCCAGCGGCCACTCTGTATTTCGTGGCGTTCGTGATGCTTCATCCTTCCGCCCTCTTTATTTCGCGGCCATCACTAACGCCACCAGCGTCACCCACGTCAACAACCCTGTACTATACATACCACTGCTCTAGCGTGCACGGAATATGTAGCACCTTTCTGATCTCTACCCTTTCTCTCTCTCTCTCTCAGACACACACACACACACACACACGCGCGCACTCTCATTCTCTTCTCGCTTCTCTCTCTCTCACCCCAACTACATGTCCACTATATCGCTAAAATTCTTGCCTGATTTTGCTCACCATTTATGCAGCTACTTCCCGTCGGCCCTCCTTCCTGGTATTTTTTGTCACGTAATCGTTATCCCTAATCGCACCACCGTTCTCCTGTCCCTTGCCGTGCGTATTATATTGCTGAAAAGATTTTCCCTGGCACGAGTGCCGTTGACACCTGTCTCTCAAGTCGGCATTCTCACCCCACCGTCCGCCCTCTACTGTGTCCGCCTCTTAACTATTTTTTCTCTCCCCATTTCTCCCTCTCAACCCCTCGCGCCCTCGCTCGCGCATTTAAGCCCCAGTCCGTATCATTCTCTCTCTCTCTTTCTCCCTCGCGCACAGAGTGGCATGACCGCGCCGGTGAAAATGCCCGAATCCATTGGTGCCGACGATGCCATTGGAGTGGGAGGATAAGGGTGAGGATAGGATGGGGAGGCTCAACTTGGAATCGCTCGAAGCAACTCAACCCCCCCGCGAAGCGACTCATCTCACCTCGTTTGATCTCTCACCCTAACCTTAGATCACCCTCTCTTCAGGGAACACGTAAAGATACAGGCATATACTGCACCATTGCTACCCCACTCTTACTAACTGTGCACATAACTGTTGTTGCTGCTACAGCTGCTATTATGGACAACCCTTGTCCTCCTTTTCTTCGCGAATGGCACCGACCCTTATTATCGCCGTACCTAGACATGTACGTAGTTGCGACGTACATCCTGGAGAGATGCTATAAAGTAAGCAGTTCTTATTCGTCTCTTAGGCTTACGAATAAATGACAATTCATCGACATGCTTGCACTATTGATAGCCGTCAACAACAATGATACAGGCTGTATTGCTTGTTACTTCATTTAAACAGACTGAATGCATATGGATGAATGACAGGTGACAATTTCCATTACATAGTTTTATATTAAATGTACGTTTTATTTTAGTTTTTTTTCCAATATTTATGTAAGTAACAATGAAAATGGCTTACAGTCTATCCTTTACGACTATGATAATAGCTATGATGATAATAATAATAATTATATAATTATCATAAAATAATATTTCTCGTATATAGCTATGTATACCCACTGCCATTTTAATGCGATAATTACAATACAAAAAACGTATTTATGAACGCGCGTGCGTTTATTACTTTTTTTTAACTTTTTGTCTACCTAGTGCGTCCGTTAAAATGTGATCGTCCGTTTAATTTCTTCTCGGTATGTGTGTCTACGTATCTACGTGCTCTTTTTCTCACGAGTCAAAAGGATTTTTGCCATTTTTTTTACATTATTTCATATTGTTACGACGATAGATTCTGCGTTTTCCTTTGTTGTCGAGATGAAAGAATTTATTTTTTTTACATTGCCCGTGGTCGCGTCCGTGCCTATTGACGCTGGGCGCAGAGCTTCATTTTGTTCGTTATTATTTGAATTTCTTAAATTTCTCTTTTTTTTATTTATGTCATCGATACTCCCTTTCTTATTATACAATGCACGTTAGCCGTATCATATCACGGTGCATCGGCGATGCACTGATTATGCCCGCCGCTTTTAAGTAGAATATAAATATGAGTGTTGAGAATGAAAGGAAATAAAAGAAAAAAAGAAAAAGAAGCAGATTCATGACTGCATGGATATCAGAAAGAGGAAGCAAAAACAGCAGAATCGCCAAGAAAGGGAGAGACGCGATTCGTAAAGTTTAGCTGCGCAGTGAATTTTAACAATTTACGAACGGACATTGAAACAAATTCGAAGAATTGTTCTAAGTGTCTAAATACAATTAGATGCGAATGAAATCGCGAATCCCGACGGGAAAAAAAATAAAAGCTACGTATGTGTATTAATCGAATGGGAAAGCTGCTGTATTTACAATGCCATCCCGTAGCCTGTGCCAGCCCTATTACCATTTATTTAATATATATCTATATATATCTATCTATCTAATATATATATATATTTATATATAATTTTAGAAAAGAAAAATGATCTTTTTCCTTCCCTAAATGGATTCCTGCACCACTTGCCAACGTATCGTGCTTTTGTTTAATTTCTATTTTAGTAATTTTCCCTGTGACAAACTTTTATATTTCTTTTCCTCACTTGATTCCTTTCTTTCTCTTTTGCCTGTACCTCAAAAAAATATACAACACTCGCACACGACATGATCACTTGCTTCTGAATTAATTATTGAAGAGGTGTACGCAGATCAATAATCCATTTTGGAAGAATGACGTCGTACCCGCTCTCGTAAATCTCACACTCTCGTTCCCTCTCTCTCTTTATCATGCAATTCATCTCTTTCTTTCCTATCTAAAAAAAAATGAATCTCCTGTAATTCTTCACGGTACGTATATTATTATTGTTACTACTACTATTAGAAAATTCCACTTTTGTCACTTGGTGAACTCTCGAGTTTCCGATTTCCTAATTTCACTTATTTTTCGATGTCGCAGAGACGCAACGTTGCCGATTTTTCTCTCTCCACTTGTTTGCCACTTGATACAAAGAATCCTCAGATTCGTGGCTCCATCTATGATATATATCCGTAGTATTCATTGTCAGTCGAATCGTTATCAGTCGGCGGCGATGCTCTGCTTGTTAGATCTACCCTTGGCCTGTTGATGATTGAATCGGAAGTACCGCCCGGTGCTTTGGCCCGGGACGGTAGGCTCTTGCTAATGCTGTTGCTGTTGTTGTTGTTGCTGATGATGCATCATCGCCATAGCCCCCGTTTCCGCGGCGGTAGGTAGCACAACAGTGGACTGTTCGCTCACAGCTATCTGGTGAATCTGTGCTTGGGAGCCCTGACCCACCTGAATCTGAATCTGTTGCAATTCCGATACCGAGGATTGCTGAAGATCTGAGACGGAATTTTGCTGCTGCTGCTGTTGTTGCTGTTGCTGATCCGGTGCCTGCTGTTGTTGCTGCTGTTGTTGTTGTTGTTGTTGCTGCTGCTGTTGATTTTGCGAATTATCTGACGTACCCAGAGGATCTTCCTTAGCACGCTTCGCAAGATGAGACCTCGCGTGCTTTCGTAGATGATCCTTTCTGTAAAAAGCCTTGCCACACTCTGTACATACCTCAGTCTTCTCGCCAGAATGAATGACAAAGTGGAGGTTGAGATGCTCTTTCCGCTTGAAACCCTTCATACATATGGAGCATATGAAAGGTCGGTCTGGATTGTGCCCTAGCTTATGTCTCTCCAGGTGTTCCTTGCGTTTGAGACCAGCACCGCAAATATCGCAAATGAATCGCCTTTCGATTTTATGACCAATTAGATGCTGCTCTAGGAGTTCTTTCTCTGGATAGGCCATGTTGCACTGCGGACAGCAGAATAGGGTGGTCCCATCTAAAGCTGTCACAATGCTCACCTGTCCTGGCTTTGGCTTTTTCGGTTTAGGAGGCTTCTTCTTATATTTCTTTTTACGCTTTGGCTTCGTTCCTGGTTCCTGACCTTCCACAGCGTCGGGTATGATTTCCGTTTCACCGCCAGCTACTGTTATGTGCACAGATTGTTCACCAGAAGCAGCACTACCGGTCGCGTCGAGACCATCAGCACCCAACGGACTGGATTCTATAGTCGCTTCCCGCTTTATTGTCTCCGCGGAAAACTTCAGGAAGTGATGAAGACTTAACGGAAGAGTACTCGCAGGTAAGCGAGAAAGGTAGTCGGCCACAGTGCTGCCAGGAGTTGCGAGACTCTGCCAACTTGCTGGCATAGAGGTTATAAACTCCTCGTTACTCTGATTGCCTTGATTTTTGACACTCCCTCTTTTGATCAGGGCTACCGGAGTGGTACCTTCCTTCACATCCTCCTTAGATTCATCCATGCCCTCGCGAAGAATGAGATCTTGAGGTATCTGCGCCACCACCGTAAGACCTTCGGGAGCACCAGGTAGCTGAACTGTCTGCTGGATCGTCTGTTGAGACGTGGTCGTCACCGCTGTCGAAGTACTCTGAGTCGTCTGGTCGGACCTGAAAAATAATAAATTTCGTACTAACAGCCATTCCCGTAGAACATAGTGCACGACCTGGAATGTCATGTGCACCAGCTTGTGCACTAGTGTCAGAGTCCTGATATAATCAGTCTGTCACTTACGTTTGCGTCGTGGCAACTGTGTTCTGAGGTTGAACCTGGATCTGAACACCGTCAGGACCCTGTTGGCTGTAGGCAACAGTGAGTACAGTGGCAGCCCCCTGTGGGAATTGTCCCAAGGATATTGGTGCCAAGTGGTACTTCGGTTGATCACCGCTATTTCCACTCTGCGTGACACTAGGATTGACCACCTGGATCTGGACGGTTTGCTGCTGCTGAGTGCCATCCTTGCCAGGTACAGTGATTGGCAACGTGATGATCTGCTGCTGTTGACTGTTGCTACCCTGGGCCACGGCAAAGCCATTTGGATCAACTGGCCTCAGATAGTGGACACCACCCTCCCCACCGGACAGAACACCAACAACCTGTCCGCCAGTGGTGAGATTCTGTGCAAATTTTGCAGTGGCGAACTGGTGCACGGTGCCCGTAGGTAGCGAGCCAGTCGTGAAGCCAGGGAATGGGGTGAAATTCATCTTACCCCCGGATCAATCCTGAAAACAGCACCAGCAAAACAAAAAAAATTACACACTGTATATATTTAAAATTCTCTTATCAGTAGTACAAAAACTTAAATACATATTTTTGTATTTGTTAAAACTACGTTTCCCGCGTCTACTACAAAGAATTCATGAGAATATGGTAATCAGCAAAAAGAATCTAACGGGAAGGCAAATATGATGGTAACATTAGCATAGGTTACAGTAGGGCAATAGAAGACGATAAAGCAGAGACGAGGAAAGGACAAGTGATATACAGTCAAAGGAAGGATCGGTAAAACTGAAACAAAGAAAAGGAAGGGCCAAAGTAGAAACACGTGGCTCAAGAGTACAAGGGTAGGATTTATAATATGACAATAAAACATAAGGACATGTGGAAAATTCATCCCGTTGATCGTACTGTTTATGGCACACTATGGTGGTTGTTATGGTATCATGTGGTGGTGCAAGCGTAAGAATAGGTTTATGTCAGCTGATGATACTCTCAGACATTGGAAGATGTGTTCAACACCTCCTCTTGAACCACCACCTCAGCTTCCACCGTCACGATTCTCGTGTGTGGGAGAGTAATGAGGCTGGGGTGAGGGTATCCCCCACCTCACCCCTGGGTCCCCCACCAGAATGGGGAACCGGGAGCAGGGAGGATAGACCTCAAAGTGGCCCAGGATCGCACCCCACTCCAGCAGCTAGTAGTGCCCCACGTAGGGGGTAGAAGCTGCCGATGCTGGTGGCGGTGGCGATGCCGATGGCGGAGGTGGCTGATGTCAGCTCGTGGGGCAGCGACAGCGGTGGCAGACCAGCAGAGAATACATTGAGCCAGCCGTATTTTAGTAGAGTTGGCTGGCTGGTTGACTCTTTGGCTGACTAGAAGGCTAGCTGGCTGGCACGGAGGTGGCTGATGACCAAGAGGAGGTGGCAGCCAGACGTAGTACTACCAGTACGAAGCTCTGGTACTGGTGGTGGTGGAGGTGATCCCAAAGAAGGGAGAGAACATCAGCGAGGTACCAAAGTAGGGGATAGGGTATAGCCTATGGGAGAGGGACGCCTCCTCCTCTTTGTATGTGACGTTCCTCATGACCAGTAGGAAGGGAATCCCTGAGGGAGGTGGACTTGGAGCTTGAGGTGGTGGCGATCCCGATGGGAACATCCATAGGTGGGAATACGGGAACTTGACGCGAACTAGAGCTTACTTCACATTTCCCTGGCCTAGTCTCCGATCTTTCTCCAAGGAGGGAAGTCAAGTCAGAAAGCAGCGGGTGGAATCGGAAGTTGATAGGCAGGTACACAGAGTTCTAGACACGAGGACCTCAGGGTGTCTATTTGCGGATGTGTCCCACCACCAAGGGTAGGGGTACTTCAAGAAAGAAGGGATACTCCAAACGCCTATCCAGGGATTCCAATCAAGAATGCGGACAGTGGGGAACCCTACCATGGGGTAGGGTAGGTTAGAGTAGGGCAACGCAGGGTAGGGAACTGAACGGGACGGAACGAAGTGGAAATGGAAGGATGGGATTTTTGAGACTATTAAGAGATGAAAAGAGCGCACCACGTACAGACTAACCAGGACCGACGTGCCGTCCCTGACGTCGTCGCGCAGTACACTCTTCTGATACGCACTAAATAATAACAAACGGGCACCTACGATTATCGGCTGTCGACCCGGGTGGAACGATCGACTTGCCTTCTCCTGGAACCATTTACCTCCGATACGCTTCTACATTCACCAGTTACACCATATGTTAGCCTGTGACGAATGCAAATGCGCGATCTAACCGTACGAAAAACTGTATCGTCCTCGTGATCTTCTCTGAACTCTACCTACGTCTAACGTCTTCTATCTACCTCGACAACTTCGAGTTTAATGCGGCGACAGAGACAGACGACGCTGACTTTCGTAAGGCGCATGACATAATGGCGTCGACGCCGATTACACGTAGGATGCATTTTAAACGCCAGCCGAGATAGAGCAACATTTCAGACACAGTTTCTCTCTTTCTCTACTACTCGATGTTTCCGTAAGAAATTCTAACCTGTCATTTAATTATCACAAAGTGCCTACTTGACATAGGATTCTTGCCAATGCGACGCATATTCACCGTGCGCGACTACTACGCCGATGCCCACGCAGCCAACATGGCCGCCAGGGACGCCACGAGATGCACGAAGGCTGTATTACTACGCGTCCGACCTATGATTCGTACATTCTCATGTTTCCTCCGATGACGAAGAGAGAATGTGTCTCGAGAATATTCTTAAAATAACTGTAATAACATCACAGCACGTTAACGTGTCCTGTTAAGGGATGATTTTAGGGTAATTAAATCGATAAAGAGAAAGGCAATAAAGAAAGCGTAACTGAAGGATTTTTCTCAGGGCGTTGGCCGTGTTGCGCCGTGACTCTACAAAAACAGTGAAACATAAAAGGCATCCGGTTAGACTCGACACGTCAGCAAAATGTCCGCCATGATTATTCTGAGCTATCACGATATAAAAAAATAGTCCCGAGAATTCAGAATTTTCGAGAAATAAAAAATATTTCAAATATACATATATATGTAATTATGAAAGATATATATCTATATTCAGGAAGAAATATGAGAAAACTACTGCACTGATGAAGCCAAGAACAGTAGGGATGCACTGGAACGTAACGGACAAACACGTAGGCGTCGTCGAGTCGGACAAAGCTGCCGACGAACGCCAGAACGCCAAAAAGCAATGTAGGAAGGAAGTGAAGGAATTTAAGGCACCTCGAGTCAATGGAAGAGAAGTGAGTCTAGAGTCAGACACAAGTTGATGTAAGTGAAGCAAAGCAAGCTAAGGAAACGAAGGCAGAAGGCAAGCCAAGGCAGGGCTGTTGTTTACACCCCCACCTTGTCGGGTTAGAGGCAGCGAGATGCCACGGAGGGGCCTCGGAGACCTCGGCGGGCACCCACCACCACGCAATTTCCAACCCCACCAGGCTCTCAACCACTGTCCGCAGCTCCAACCACCCCACCAAAGGCAGCCGGAGCCAGGCCGTGAGCCACGGCGAGGTCCCCGCGACGATTTTAGTGTCTTGGGGTGGGTGCGCTCTGTGGCCACCGTTTCGCGGTTTCTCGTCCACGCTTTCCACACGCTGAGCCACGATCATCCTCGCCGTTCTAACCTCAAACACCCCGGGCGTATAACGTTACTTGCGAATTCGATCTTGTGCCCACGAATCCATCGCCACCAGCACCGCCACCACCGTCAACTCCACTTCCACGACGACGACGACGACGACGACGATAAATACAACAAGAACAGCTACCACGAGAGCAACTACTGTCTCCGAGGAACTGAATCTAACTACGTCGGTTCCGTTCGGCCGTCTTCGTATCGCTGGGCTGACTGACTTGGTACTCACTTTTCTTTTTTCTTCCTTTTGTTTCACCGATAATCCTTATTCTTCAAGACACGATGTGCGTGCCTCTTGTGTGAACCCGTCTTCAGGATACGTGTAAGCCAGAAATAAAGTTCGGTTACTGTTTCTGTTTCGCTATCGCGAGAAAACGCGCCGAGCAACGCCACGCCACGCCGAGAGACTTCTACTACTTCTCTACATCAGCAAGAGAGCCACCGAGCACGCACCGAGAGAGAGACGGAGTAAGCGCCAGTGAGAGAGCGAGAGAGCGAGAGAGAGAGACAGAGCGCGCAGCTGAGCGACAAGGAACGAAAGAGAGCGAGAGAGAAGCATAGAGAGAGAGAGAGAAAGAGAGGGACGAAGAAATAGAGAGTTCATCGGCGTCCTACTTACTTGTACTTAAATCCTCGTCGCAGTGCAATACTTGAACCACTACTAGACACTGTCACCCTGTACAGACTAGTTGAACACTGAAAACTGATCCGTTTTATTAAACGTACAGTGAAGTTAGCACGAACTCAGTTGCTCTATGTGAGTCCATTCGAAAAAGTACAAAGCGTGTCCACCTACGGTATATAGGCCTTATTCTCCGGCTTCGGTTAGAAACCTCCGCCTAAGTTGGCTTAATGGCCGAGCGGGCCACTACTTCACAATAGCAGTTCACTTTGTTTTATAGCTTCGGAGCCAAGTAACTCTAACTGCTTGAATGGTTGGTTTGTTGATTGCTGAACTTGCTGCCTGGCTGGATACCTGGCGTTCTCAATCCTTAGCGTAGCAGCAACTTTCTCATTTCTACGAGAGCCTCATTCCAGCTCGCCAACACACTGGACACCGCGATTATCCTCTTCGTGAAACCACGTCATATGGAATATACACACTTTCTGTGTGTACATCACACACCGTGAGGCAAATAGATACATACGCACGTATATGTACGTCACGCGCACATAAATGTAAAAATTACGCGCGTGTTGATTTTCTCTCGTGTAATCTTCAAATAAGCGTCTATACTGTGTTCGAGCTAAGGCTGACACTCGCGTCTCCCTCTTTACGATCTATTCGGAACTTCGGGCGGACGGAAAAAAACTGTCAAAGTATGTAGAAAGGACAGGGATTTCGTCTTTTATTATTGCAATTGTACTTGGCGGACGATGCCATAAACGCGCTTCCGGATTTTGCACTACCGACCTGACTTCGCGAGTATGGCCGTGAAGTGTAGTGCGCGTCAGCAGGAGTAACATTCGACAAACTAACGGTACTTAGCCACCGGGCGGCAGGTTCGGGCAATGCCGTACCTCGCTGCGCTTTACGTTACGTTTGCGTCCTACGCCACGGAAAAACAAACACCACGACGCTCCTGGCGTAGACGACCTCACGATACGCGCGCCTGTCTTCTTGTTTCCTTATGCACGTTGACGATGACTTAGTAGTACTCCGGTTTAATCGATTAACTTCCGTTGCGAATTCCGTATTCCTGATGTGAATATCTTACTGTGACATCGTTCTACTGACTGATAATGCATTATTGCTTTTCATTTGCAAAACTTAATAATATTTTATCGTGATTTATTAACGATGTCGGACCTTACACGCTTAGAAAATATGACGCCTACGGAAGCGCCATCTCGGGATTGACTTGTGGTACTAATGATTGAGTGTGGGACATCTGATTTTCAGGATTTTATTATAACACATTATGTTATTTTTATTATGAGCAATAATGACTTTGATTGGTATTTATTTTTAGATGGTTAATAGTTGGTTGAAAATAATCTTCATTGGACTACTGGGTACATCATTTTTATTGTAACTGTCATGCGCTGTACAAACGTTACATGCGCGCGCAACGTATCGAATTTGTATTTAAGTCAGGTTGGGTTTTTGCAGGATTTCAACACTTGAGCACCGAGGGCAGCATAGTCGTCTGAAAATTTCGCGCGCAACATTTTGAAGGTTGAATTTAATTGTTATAATATTTATCCATCACGCTGTAGGTAATGTATTACTGAGAATAAAGAAAATTATTAAAAATTAATACCTCTCATGTTTTTTTATTTGAATTGCATCTATATCATTTTCATGAACCCAGTAATAAAAATTAGACAGAGTCATTGATCAATGTCTTCTACACGAGATTTCACAGAACTTGACACATTATGTCAGTGACATGTATGTCAGTTAATCGAGGAAAAATGATAGCGAAATGTCCATGTATATTTTGAAAATGTCCTAGAGGATTCAAATGATCCCAGTGAACACAGGGTCAGTAAAGATCAGACATTCTCTGCATGCGCTCCATATATAAAGAATACAAGAGCTTATTGTTTTCATAATAGAAGGGATTATCATTGGCATCAAGATCAGGTCTATATTCTGCAGTGTAGCTACTTTTACTGGAACTACAGCCATCGCAGGATGAAGATGATGAAGAACCCTGAGATGGTTCTCCATGGTTTGGTGATGGCATAAAGTTTCTATTTTCCCAATCTGATTCCATCTTTGCCTGTGAACTTTCTTGTAATCGAGCAGCATAGCCATTTATGTGAAGATTATTGATCCTCTTGCTTAATGGCATAAACTCTCCAGACTCCTCTTCGATAGTGCGTCCTCTTTTCCTGAAGAATATTCAAGCAACGCAATAAAGAAAACACCTTTAACCTCTTGTTTTAATTCTTATTATTGTATATCCCTTGTTATAGGAATTAGTCATAGAGACTGACTAATTTGATAAGTCATCAACGTCATGTAAATATACACTAACCTGTTGGCTTGTGTCATCTTCAATGTAGCTGCTCTCTTCTCAGAGCTTCTACTACGTGAATCCTCTTGATAATGTCATATTGCTATACTTTTTATATATCTTTAATTCACCCTGAGTTTACTCTGGCCACTGGAAATATCAAATAATATTTTAACCACGACACTTTTAGATCAGACAACTTCGGATCTTCCAGGATGTTTCTTTCACTCATCAGCCATGTTCGTTTACAGATGACGTTCTGTCGTTAGCCATGAATCCGCTAGAGGCGTCCCAGAGAAACTAGTCGTTAAACAATTACATGTTTAAAAAAAAAGCATATTAATTAAACATTTGATTATCAAATCAACTAAATAATTTTGCTTTATCTCTATCGCTTATATTAACATAATAATTGTACATAATCAGAATATTCATTGTAAAGGCAATTTTGAGTATTTAAATATTTTTCAGCAGGAACATGCGAGCATATTCTAACAATTGGGACGAAATAACGTCAGCTCAATGTTAAATGAATAAAAGAATACAAAAACAGACAAATTCATTGATTGTGCCTTTACGAGCATACAATATGGACTTGGCTTAAGCAAACGGTTGCCGCGGTAACATTTGAGCACAACAATACACGCTTCACGGGTAAAACTTGCAGTATCACTACGAAAAGTTGAAAACCAAAGAGAAAATCTATTTTATGATTAAGTTGTACTCAAGCAATAATGGCTAACAATGTACTTAGCAACGGTAGAATACAGCACGCAACTGCACCACAACGTTTAAGTACTGACAAAGCAAAGAAAGGTAAAATCTTTACGTTTTCATTATCAACTTTGTCCACAATGAAAATGATACAAATATTTAGTGGCATTTCCATAAGTAAAAATTATCATAGAACATACGGTTATTACTAATTACCTATTACCTCAAATTTGTCTATTTCAAAATCTTTCGTTTTATTAGTACCGGTCATACCAGCTATAGAGAGTCGAAATTGGTTATTGCACAGGCATTATACACGGCACGAGTATAAAATATGCAAGATTCTTATTCAGGAGGAATTAGCGAGATCCAATGGACACAATGAATATGCTAATTACTTGCAGGTACGTGTCGAAGATTTTGCTGAATTCAGTGCAAGGTCTATTCTTCTTAGTCAAAGACGAGAATTTCCTTGAGGAGAAAATTGTTCATTTTCTTTATAAAGGAACCTCGTTTTTGTTTCAGGGTCTGATAATGAGAAAAGAAGGAAAGATACAGGATTCTCTAGATTGCTTTCAAAATGCGTACAACGTAAATTCACGAAATGTGAATAACGTGAAGCAGATAGCTAAATCTCTGTACGCAAAAAATATAATGTTTTTGAATACTCAATAAAATAAAATAAAATTAATAAACTTATGTCTTAGGTATTTGTTGGGCAGCCACGATCGTGCTCTCGAGGCTTATTTGGAGGCTGAAAGAATTTCTGCAATCCCAGACTGGGAGATTTTATATAATATTGGTAAATTGCTCTCAATTATAATTATATATGCAAATTATTACATCGATTAGGCCCGTTACTACAATGTTGATATAGGGTTTCCTTTCTTTGTATCACCAGCTGATGTATGGTACAATTTAATATTTTTTGTCTCGAATTTTAAATCAATCTGATATTTCGATGTAACGAAACGAGGGATAAATAAATCTCTACAGGCAGGATCCATCAAGCGATGTATCCGTTTAATGTGACAAGTATTAATGATACAAGATACTTATCGAGGAAGTGTTCTAATGGCTGTAATATGTTTTCGTATAATTTAACCCCACTCCTGGATCAACGTAGTTCCATTATATCGTTTCAAGAGAATTTGACAAAGCGGGAGTTCGGTATTTTAGAACCAGTCGGGAAATACAGTCCAAAATAGATCTTGGGAATCTTAAAATTAATCCAAAATTAGATAGATGGATGAGAAAGTCATATAAATAATATAAAATTATTTAAAATCGACTTTCGGTCCAGGGTCTAATATCTAGGCCTGATTAAAGTTTATTTGAATTCTAACTGTTTACAGGCGAGTGCTATACCAGATTCGATAAACGTGAGGAAGCCAAAAAGTATCTCAAAAAAGCTGTCGATTTGACGAAAGATGAGATGCCTCATATTGCTTTAGCAAAACTGTACATCATGGACGATCAAGTTACAGAGGCCGTTGGCGTTTACACATCAGCCTTAGAGTTTGTAAAGCTTCATTGAATTTGATAATATTTTTCAGTCTCTAAAATACGAATATTACGTTAAGCTTTGAGATTACGTTAGTGTAATATTTTGAAAGGCACGATCAAACGTGAGGAACAAACAAAAGATTAATAATCATCAAGATTTCATGGCTCCATTAATACTAAAAAATAGAAGCAGTTGTGAAATTGATCAAATTGTTAATTTATATTTGAAAGCTTATCTGTCACTGTTTCAGTGAATTCCAAAGCCTGTATTCACAACTCGCTCTTAAAGTCACCAACAGAGTCGCTTGTAGTTAAAAGTCACTAAGAAAAAATATAAAAGCGCGCTATTAGCACTAAAAGCGAGTTCTGAATACGGACTCAAGTATCTGAAACAACAATGAAGTAAGAGAACAAAGAAAACTTGACTTTGAGCTCCTTCAGAAAGTAATTTGAAAATCAATTTCTTGTTTGTTTTATCGAGGCTAAGTTACTTAATGATAACGAAGTACGTCTTTTCCATACTTCATGAAAACTTTCTTTTACCCAGCCAAAACAGCAACCGAATTAGCAAGCGTCAACGATTCTCATAGATAATTCAAATATTCAAATATTATCCTGTTACGCAAACGATATTAAATAATCATTTTACCATTCTCTTCCTCAGTGGTGCTCCTCAAAGTGAAAATATTGCTACGGAATTGGGTTTACTGTATTTAAAGATGGGCGATACCCAAAGAGCATTCCAGCAATTCGGCTCAGCCTTGGCACAGTCACCAACATGTTCAAAAGCTTTATTACCAATGGCGTCCATAATGCAGGTACAGTCTAAAGCCTAATAATACGGTATACAAGATTTATCACCAGTTAATTATTTTTCTCATAACCTCAGACACACCGTGATTACGACGTGGCTTTATCAAAATACAAAATAGCTGCACAGACTATACCAGAGTCGTCTGCCCTCTGGAATAACGTAGGAATGTGTTTCTATGGAAAGCAAAAATTCGTCGCTGTAAGTAAAAACGGAATTTAGATTTATTTAATCAATATTAAATTTCTACATCTTACAAGACAAAGTCTATGGTGCTCTAGGAAAGCTCCACAAGATTGTATAGGGTTAGGATACATTTGAAATCCTTTTCATAAATACATTAACGTAGAGTTCCATCTTACCATACGTAGGATCAATGCTTATTTTAATACAAATAATATATTTAGAATAAAACAATAATAAACAATCCAATAGCATACCGATTGTCCAAGTCCACATTCTCGTTTTGCTAAAGATTTTCAATAGAACAGCCAAAATCTTTTTTTGTCCAACGCGTGATACCGTTATCATTCTGACACAATATCCGGTCTACTGATCATCGACCAGATGAGAAGATGTTTTTCGCGTTTAGCTAAACAGTTTATATGTGTGTGTATATATAGATATATAGATATATAAGTTTAGGTAGCCTTTATTTAGTTTCACCCCCAGTAGAAGGGACGAAACAGAAAATATACGGCTTCCGTGTGATTTGCCATCCTTCGCCCTAATATTATTTATTGTCCAAAAATGTATAGACGAATGATATTGTAGTAGGTTAAATTTATTCTTGGTTACTTCTTACATGGTGAATAATGCTTCAGATTACATATAAATGAAACTCGTCTTCTTCATGACGCAGAATACAGTCTGGATTAAAGAGGATGGACGATACCTTAAATCATTATTACTTGTATTGTGTCTTATTCATGGTTCCAGGCAATCAGCTGCTTGAAGAGGGCGCATTACTTGAACCCAATGGCCCTATATCCAGCTTGCAATTTGGGAATTGTCTTTTTGACAACTGGTCAACCAGCTTCGGCTGCTACTTATTTGTGCGCAGCTGTTTCCGCAGGTCCGATGCATCCTTCGCCATATTTGTTGCTGGGACGTGAGTGTCTTTCGATATTTCTCTGGTTGTCAATGAAGCTTCCTTTGTGCTTCCTTGGACATCGGTATCTGGGTCAATACGAAACAAACGTCTTCAGGAATGCCGAACGTATCTATAATATTGAATTTCTTGTATATCGGAAAACAAAAGAAATATCAAAGCGAAATATGATTTGTATATATGTATACTTTGTCCATGTGTATATTTTACTTGAGCTTATCCGGTTCAGGAAATATAGTTTTTTAGATAGAAATAAGTATTACAGATATTTTCATGTATCTAAAAAAGAATGTACAGGGAATCAAATATTTCTTTTACTTCCATTTTTATCTTAAATATTTTTCTTTCTTAACTGGGCAAGCAAAAAGAAATCCGAGTCAGTTTATAATCATTATCAGCACGTGCGTAAGATTCTTTGCGAATTTTGATGAAATATAAGGAAAGGTGGCTTTGACTTAATAATGAAATTCCATTGAAAATATTTGCTATTCAAAAAAGTAGCCATCGGTTTGCTTTGTAGAATGTAATTACGTTCTAAGGTCTTGTAAAAAAATGACAACCCATCGACCCTTGTTCTTGTGAAAGTTTCAATGCCAATGTACATATATACCAGTAATACTGGTGTACATATACATGTATACATGTACAGGTATACCAGTGAAAAGAATTTTCTCAAAAATTAGATAAGAATTTAAAAAATTCTCTGGAATCCATATTTCCCCTGCAGACTAATTGATGAGAGCAGAACAGAGCCTTGATGGGTTATTATATTTATTTATATTAATTTAAAAAAAACATATGGCCTTCAGATAATAATTTCTTTGAACTTAAGGTATGCATTGATTTTTGAATGTTTAGTGGCTCTCAGACAACTGGATGATTTGGAGGCTGCGGAGAAGGCTTTAACGAAGGCACATTCTTTAGCACCTCAGGATCCCTTGGTACTTATTAATTACGCAATTATTCTTGACGCGAAAGGCGACCAGAAAAAGGCTGTTGACATTTTGACAGCGCTAACTGACGTTTCTGCGGTAATTAACGTTGATCTCGAGGTGAGTACGCCTACAAATTCATGTAAGCTAGGGCTCGTTTGCATATATGCAGATTTCTATTCAGATATTCAAATGATATTTGCCTGATATCGATATTCCGATATTCTAACGCAGGTTGCAGAAACTGCAAGGAAGCTGACAGCTAAGCTACGTCGTAGCGACAACAGCAAGGATGAGAATGAGAGAATTTTAAATGACGACGAGGTCTGAAATTTCTTGTGAAATTCAAAACGACGACTCTTCTGATGATATGATGGTTATATATTTTTTTACATCACGATGATGATGAAGTCAAGACACTTCAAGATGCTTGGATGCTGCATCAATGAAAATATATTGAAATGTCAATCTATAGAATTTTTAGTGTTTTATTAATGTACAAAGCCATTATTATTTTTAATCTTCCATTTCTTTTAATGAAAATTAAATTCTGTATTGTTATTGATTAATTATATCATATGCATCAAGGTTAATTAAGCTCTTCCACGGAAGATTCACCTTCCCAGTCTTGACCCAGAAATTAAACCGACTCCCCACAATTTTCTCACAACACGCAAAGACCTTCCTACGCAGTTTAGTCACGCGCAGCCCTTCAAGAGACCCCGGGTTGCCCTGCGGAAACAAAAATGAGAAACCGAAATATCAGATAGAATAGAAAATTCTAGTCGCTACTTCTTTTCTCTTATATCTAAACTGATGATCATCTTTTATCTCTAATATCTCGTGACCCGGATGTTGTCATTCAATCTTCAAGGATATGCTTCCTGTCTCCCCACAAAGAATAAAAGACTGTGGGCAGCCATGATAAAGGATCAGATTTTTAAAGATTTAGTTTTTGTTTATGTATAAAAAAATATATTACTTGATATGTTATTTGCTGCGCATGATTTTTGAAAGATCTTTTACATTCGCCAATGTTTAATTTACTAATTGAAAAATAAGAACATTCTGACAGTCTTCTAGAATTTAAACTGGAGAAGGTCGCATGATTTTATTTTCCCATTTAAAAAACATTGAGTTCGACTATCTCAGATACCCCGCCTGACCACTCCCGAGTTAATTGCGATATTCATGAGTCAGGAAATTAGTTTTTCAAACTTCAGACTCCTCCGTTACACATGCCAAATAATACGTGTTAAACGAATTCAATTTGATTGTATACTGTGTATGCAATAAGATGCAGAATGGACACGGAAGAAACTGAAATGGTTCTATACGAACATCAAAGAAGTTTCTATGTGAATGACCGGTAATAAAATTACAAGACTTCAACGCCGAATGGTATATGAAGAAAAGAATTTGTCGCTTCCAGGCATTCCCGGTAGTCGGAAAATTTTTCGTGAACGTGGAAAAATGTGGATCGATGTCTGCAGACGAGAAAAGGTATACGTGACAACTGAACGCCAAAGAATTCTTAATGTTGAGCCGGTGGCTGTGACGGTCACAATAAGAAAAAAGTGTCAGGACGATTTGTAAATAAAATAAAATTTTTCCCAGTAAAATTTCTAACAAAAGTCAATTCATTGTCCTGCAAAATAATTGACAAAGAATTTCATACTCAAACAAATTTTCTTATCTTCAAAGAAAAAATTCTCTCAAAGAAAAAATTCCCTCTCAGAGACATACCAGATCCAGTCCCAGATGTTATTTCGAATCATCCTCTTCTCTTTTTCCACCTTTTTCAAGGTACACACAAATGAGTCTCAAAATTCAAGCAAAAATTATTACACCATTTTATTAACAACTACTTAGCATAATATACAACGCATACTTAATAAATAAATAATCGAAAGCTCGGATTCCCAGCTGGGCTCAATAGATGGAAATCCTCGCGTTTCAAAGTTTTTTTTTGCGGAATATTTTTTACATATTCTTACACGCACACACACACGCTCTCTCTCTCTCTCTCTCTCTCTCTCTCTCTCTCTCTCTCTCTCTCTCTCTCTCTCTCATTCCCATTCTCTCACTCTTACACGTACAAACATCATAAAGTCAATATCCCAGCGCACAAAAACTTTACATATTTATAATCGAAGCTTACGCATCTTTTATAAATTTTTTACCCCAATCGTTTACATTAAAAACTAATGAACAACGTATCACTATAAATATTTATTGGCACGGACACACGGTGCCGTTAACCCAAATTTGTCTTGTGAAACAGCAACAATTACACAACACGTTATTATAGCTATTACACGAGATATTATATACAGTAGTTGGCAATAGGCGTCATTATAATTCGTTGTTATTTGTACATGTATTATCGTTTAGCTATTATAAAAATAATTAATACTCGTCACACTTAAGACTGAAAAACGGTATCTTACAGTAATGAAAATATGATCTAGAGATCAGTGATCTTTTGCTGCATCTCGGAGTGTCTCAATTTTTCATTATTAGCATTAGAAAAGCTAAAAAATATTTCTAACGTCAACGAGATGACTTAAAAGCCTGTTCTACATGAAAATTTCTCGGACACCCCTTATACGTTTATAGACATACGTATCATGGATTTCTTATCAGTTTTCTCAGCTCCTCCTGTGTCAAACAACAATGACCATTATTCCCCTCTAGAAATTTGCAACAATGCTGCACCTTATTTGCCAGGATGTTCACAGAATTTCCAGACTGCAATTTGTTTTCAGTGAACTGAATTCTGTTTGATGGTCGGGAGGGGGGGGGGGGTGAAGAATGTTTTCTGCAAAAATATCTCAGATACTTTTGAAACTTCCAGTACCCATAGCACAAATGTTCAATGTATCGTGAGAAACTTTAAATTGAATTTATCAAATTTCAGGCAACGTAGATATTTACATTGTTATGTATATTAGAAATTTCAAAATTGAATATTCAGCTGACGACTTGCTCTAAGAGGTGATACATTTTAATAATAGAAAACTGATAAGCATTAGTTTGACTTTACGAAAGTCAAGTTAAACTTTATTTTTTAAACAAAGGCTTGACTATCTTCATGAAATAATTATCGCTCAAGCAGAATGTCTTGGGAACGAGACGTACCGTGCATTATAAGAGAGGATTTATTCAAACAGCTTTCACATAGATTCTCCTCCTGCTTCCCTTAGTTCTGAAATTTTCAATTATCCTACAGTCCTCTCTTGTTTGCCAACTGTACACCCTTCAAAATCCTAAGTATCTGTGAAGAACAATGGTCTTCTCATCAGCCACAAAATGAAGGGTTAACAAGATGAGTTCGCTGAGTGGTTAAAAGGTTAAATAAAGAGAGAGGCCTGAAAATAAAAAAATAATTAAAAAGATACATCAACCCTGATCGATTGCCACAACTGATAGCACGTGAATATAAATTATCACAGTCCTCTCGATTATCTTCTATTTCCTCTGAAGCACATGGCGCCATCTATTGACATTTTGTATGAACATCGAATTAGAGGTTTGCTACGCTCGAACTTATTTCCTAAGGAAATACAAAATAAAAGCAACGTGTTCGTTTCGCGTCTTCATTTTATCGTTAGGGTGGTAAGGTACTGGTACAGTCCTTGAGAAAAAGTTTGAACGAACTGCCTTGGAAGTTCATAAGGAAGAAAAAGTAAGCTCCACGGAGGAAAGAGAAGTTAGAACCGGAAGGGTATGAGTAAGTAATTCGAAACGTTGAGATGCATTTTAAAAGCACGTAGCAGTTTTGAGGCCCCGTCACTTACATCATACATAAGTGCTCTGCACGTCGGTCTGTTGAGTCGGTGGATGCCATTTCTTGATAATTCGAGGTTTGAACAGCTGGCCAAAGGTTGTACGAAATTGTCTGGACATCGAGCAGTAGAGTATAAAGTTGATGGCACCGTTGAGTAGGGCAAGGATATCCATAATCTCGCCAAAGTTATGGTAGCAATTCCTGAAGAAGCAATCTCCCAGTACCCCGGATAATAGGCCGAGGATACCCTGCGGAAATTCGGTGACCAGGAAGAGAAGTAAAACAGCCACGAGCATCCTGGTCGTCCTGTCGGCTCTCCTTTCGGATTTGCTGGCTCTGCGCGAGCATTCGCCGTTGTTCGCCATCGTGCAGGGGTTGTAACCCCTGAGGGCCTGCTTCCTGCCCTTTGCCCTGAGGAGACATTAAAGAGCTATTATTATATCGAGAAACAGCATGGACGCACAGGAGTAAAGTTGAGTAGATAACGACATGGAGTGTTTTGGGAAAATATGATAAATATGGAGTCTCGTCGAGGGTAAAATTCGGCCGGATAAAAATTCAATTATAAAGGTAGAGAGGGAAGGGCGCCAAGTTATGATAACGAGGTAATGCAAATCTTATGGTAATGAGAGTTTGACATGTTTGAATAGTTACGAATGAGCGAGCATTAAAGTTATCCTCTGTAACTTTTCACCATCCACCTTTCCCATGAGCATCGTCATCGCGTGATCATTCCTCAGGGGCTAATATTTTCTTGTGCTTCAATGGTAACAGATTGGCAAAAAAGTCTGGATTCATATTTCGGATAAAGATGAAAAGATTTTTCAGGATTGGTTAGGAAGCTGGAACAAAGTGCCCATGACGCAACCCCTGTAAAATTATATTCAAATTGCGGTTTTAGAATGTGAAGTGACATATGGGATTTTTGAGGTCTTGTCACGAGACTTCAAGTCTTTTTTATTGACGTGTCATCTCTTTCATATATTGAAGATAGTCGTGCGACGCCAAGGGTTCATTTGACTTTTTAAACAGCAAATTTGTAGACTGCCACTATGTACAGCATCGAAAGATCCATACCTCCAGGTTACTAGAGTGGAAAGTATCATCATGGACACTTATAATTTTCTTGTAAACCAAATCAAGCTCTCTGATGACGTATAATTTTCAGACCCAAAATCAACGTGCCACGTATGTTTACCAAACGTGCAAAATTATTGCGGACAGCAGACAGCTGAACGTGATTTCCGGTAAAGGTGATAACACCAAATCCAAGATAAAATTATGAATTTCTTAATCATTAGAAAATAACGAAATCTTCATTTACACAAAATTTCAACGAAATTTCTAGTATGGTGCCTGAGCTGTGACAACTGTCAAAGTGTCAATTTCCACTGCATAGATATACTCAGCCTGTGAGCATGAATAACTGAAAAATTCAATATCTTCATTTTTGTACGACAGATTTTAATAATTTTTAATGGAGACATTAAAGTTATCTTATACAAAGACTAATTTATTTTTGAATAAACACAGTCTCTTAATTTCTTTTTAGTACCTTTTTAACCCGTGATTCCCTATTGCTATTATGATCATCATTCCCAGAGTACCTCAAGTGGCTAAATGGACTCTTAGGATAATGAAGATGTCTCACCTGTAAAGAGCCTTTATCAGCCAACAACTGATGACGGTAAGGATCAGACAAGGCAATAGCTTTACGACTACTCCAAGGACCCAAAAATTAAGCTGATAAAGAAAACCCTTGCTGCCAGAAGGATTCGCGTCGACGTGATACAGAATCTCCTCGGTACCATTTTCGTAGACTTTCCTCTGATTTATCTGCAAATAGGAATAAAAAAGAGGTTATAAAATAAGAGCTTATCAAAAAAAGATGTTAAATATAAAAAATATAAAAAATCATCCCCAATTATATTAAAGAGTAGATGACCAACTGCCGTCGATCAGTATGATAATTCACGTCAATTTACATGTCAACGATGCTGTCTAATCTTGATTATATGATAAAGGGATGAAAAGTATCCGTGGCATCTCCTCACCCCAAAAACGACATAACTTGGAGCACAAGCGATGAAGGGTGCAAGGAAGCTGCACCAAAGGGCTATTCTGCATCTCGATGCTGAACACCAGGAGTGATTGTGTTGTGGAAATCTGGAAGAATATTTACATTTATAAGTGGGACGTCCCTTGGACGTTCATGGGACTTGAAACGTCCTATAGTCGCTCCTGAGACATTTTTTATTTAAGAAGTTATCCCCGGTCGAAGTTTTCATTCGATTTAAGGCGAATCTAAACGAACGACACCCACCGTCTTACCTATTTAAACTCATTCAAAGAAGTATCTAACAGTTTGTATCATTGAGAAATATCAGTCATGGAATTCCATCATGAAATGAAAGTTACGTCAGTTTGAGCAACGTAGCTTGTAATGAGAATCTTTGAGAAAACCAAAAGTTCTGAATGCTTTTCTGCCTCGAGTGTGAGTGTGAGCTTCGGGAAGGAAGATTTGTGTCCCAGTGGAAAACGGAGTTGAAAAATTCAGCGGAGTAATAAGTAAATTTCAAAGCTTTCCCATAATCATACGAGTGCCTGTAAATAGCATTAATTAAGTCAAAATTAGAAATAATAATTTTCCGCGATTTTATCGGAAACGATGTCAAGTGACGTGAAACTTACAAATCAAAGAAAGCAAAGCGATTGACATCATGACAAATTAAATTGAGAGAGAAGAAAAGACACTAGAAAATTAACTAATAGCAACGAAACTGTTGTTCTCGGTCTTTTCCGATTTGGACTTACAATTAGCTATACCAAGGATCACATTAGTGTTCGAAAATACCATTTCTTTGACCCTGAACGCCCCTACTTTTTGTGACAGAGTGTTGATTGGATGTTCTATGGCTTTGTACGTACAGCGAAAGACGAAAAGGTCTCGAACTATTTGCCAGCGTCTTAAAGGTTACCCACGAAGATCGTTAATCAATCTGTCAAGTGCAGACTGCGCTACACAAAATTGTCAAAAATTAATTAAAAGGGCGGATCGAAATTAATGGTAAATAAATAATATCCAGGACATTAAATAATTATTAACGACTATCAAAAAGTTATTAAACGCTATTAGGCGAACCTCGTCTAGATTTATGGAAATGTACTGAAGCCTCGTTAATTACATGCTAAAATTATCCTTGTACATTTTACATTGTCGACAAGGAGAAAATGTACGTTTGGAATAAATACAAGTAGATATTTGCAGACAGGAAAATGAACCACTTTGCCTATACGATTTGCATGATAATCGCTTATCGTTAAGCTCATTTTATTACGCGCCATAATCTATGCAAATAGCTCCACGTGTGTATGTACGAAGCTTAACCGTGCTAGCTCGTGAGCTTACCGTTAATACGTTACAAGGGCTGATCTTACGGGTTAGAAGATTTCGAGCAATGACAAAACGTCGATAACAACCAACAATTGGCGTACGAACGATCGGATGGAATAGTCTTTTATTGAAAATTAATAGCGGAATGACTTGCTGACTTTTTTTCACATGACTACAAGGGTCTGCTTTTACTTTTTTATGTCGAGTCTGAGTATTGTGATTTCGTATCCCTCGTGGTTGACGAAAAAATTTCAGATCGAGGCGGATTTGCGGTCTTCGCGTATAAGAAGAAGGAATCTTCAGTTTTTGTTACCGACTGTGGAAGCTTTTATTAAAAATATTGTTGTATCATACTCAGGGTCACTGTGTAGATGATGTAGGTACGATTTTTGTTTGTTTGTAACATAACGTGTGGTTATCGTTTGCAGACTCATTTTCTTTCATGTATTTTCGTCCCACGTTGGTCCTGCTCGAACAAGAATATACGAACGAAATTTGATGATTTTAGGAACACCTATTATTCAGTACGTCACGTCGTGTCATCGGTGGAAAATTTATCATAGACATTTTAATGAAAAGCTAGTACTCGTCGAACGAAATTGTGTATTCCAACGAAATTGTGTAATCCGTCAACAATGTTTTCTATTAGGGTTCTTCGAAAAAATTAAGCGGGCCAATAAACAGCCTTGAAGGAGTAAAAAAAAGAACCAGAGACAATATTGTTTTTTACCAATAAAAAAATATTGGAAATTAAAAGACTAATGGTTAAGTAATCGCTGCTATTTTGATTGTGTAAAACTTTAAAATGGCTGTCACGAAAAGCATTATCCACGAGAAACAGGAAATCGAGTCAAACGTGTCCGGAGAATAAATTCGCAAGCGCCTACACAGATATAAGGGAAGCATCAATTTCCCGCAATCCTAATCGTGAAACATGATTCGACAGAGTTCAGAAGTTTATCTTGGAAGAATCGACGGCAAGGATCATTAACGCATTCGTGTTTGGCGAGACCGAAATGTCTATATGGAAAAGTTGATAACGTTGAGTCATGAATAATGAATGATAGGGTAAAATAGGAAAGAAATGTACCGGAAAGAATCACAGTAGCAGAAGGTAAATCTAAAAGCATTGTAAGTCGTAACAACTTGACTGAACAAAATGTACACATTAATAGTGCGAGCAATTACATATATATCAAGCATAACGCAAGTAAACAGCATTCGTCCTAATCTACGGTGAGCCTCGATTATCAAAGATTCTCAGTACCCAAGGAAATACAACTGCTACTGAAATATGACGTTGATTCAGTAAATTGCTAGTCAAACATTCCTGACAGGTCTGATGCCATGGCAAATGTAATTGAAATTCATGCCATAGTCAAATATTCTCCTTAAATACAACGTCCTGTGTAAACTGCCTGACACAGCTTCTAAAAACGCCCACCATATCTCGGTAGTAAAATGTAGAACGTGCGGCTGTAGATAAATTTCGTAGAAAAGGTGGTTATTAAAGACCCAGGGAAAAAATCATCATAACCTACAAGAAACACCAGTGTGTTTTCTTAGGATAATCTAAGTGAGTTTTTATATACACAAATTTTGCTCACACTGCTGGTATTTGGTGTTAAAAATGTGTAAGCCCGCACATTCCTGTCTCTATACGTCGGTCTCACGAAATCTGTGTTACCGTTTACTGAATTCCTCTTTTTTAAGAAATTAGTCTAGTTACCAGTTACGGGCACATCTCACTATAGGAAGGAAGTCAGCAAGGAAAAGAGGGAAGATATAAGAAAGACAAGAAAGATTAAAATAATGCAGTACTTTCACTCACCTGATTGCGATGTATCTCCATACTGCCAGAGTCAAGGTAAGTCCTATACTGATAGTGTGAAGAACCTGAGTGAAGTGCATATGAAAAAGTATAAAGACTGCCCATCTGAATGGAAATATCTTATGATCTTGTGAGGCAATGTAACGATAAGCAGCGAACGGAACGTATTCGACCATAACCAGCATGTCAGCCATAGCGAGACCCGTCAATATCCTGTTAATGGGCGCAGTCGCCATGTCCTTTCTAGTTAGAACAACGATGTTAAGCATATTAGCAACGGTGCCGAAAATGCAGACCATCAGAGCAACGTATCCGTGGTAAACTTTGTAAGACAGTGCCAAATCTCGCACTACGCCGTTGCAGTAGCAGGGCACCGGCACTGAGTGCACAGTCGGAAGAACTGCAAAGCTGAAGTTGTTCACATAGTCGATATCCTCTTCGGTGATGTTTAACTTCCGAAAGATGTCGCTAATGTTCTCGTGATGATTCATCGTCTTTACGCCACGGAGTAGTTGCTTCAGATAGAGCAGAGATGTGTTCAGTTGGTTGAATTGCGTGTCGTAGTCCGTATGGTGTAACATGACATTTTAGAGGTTATCCTAACGGTAGGTATAAAATCAAAGATCGTAGGATCGCGTCGTCGGTTGTATGTTATTTCATAAGTTTTCAGTTTACTAGCTTCTTGCTTGATTCTTGTGACAGATTCTTCGAATGTCAGTACAGCCTCAGCGTGGAATGAGGCTCTTCCAAGCTTCGAGGTAGACGCTTGCGATTATATTCATTACGCTCGAAGAATAATTCAGCGTTGGAAGAGAATCTGCAAGAGAATTACACATTTTTGAGATGCACGATGCTCTTGAATTCAAGAGCATACTTTGGCTATGTATGTTTTATTGTTTTTTTATTATTTGCCCGAGTAAACGTACTTATTGTCGCCAAAGCTTTTATTCCTTGGTCGTTACAAACGAAAAAGGCCAACTTTTTCTCTGATACTACTGATAGCTACTACCCGCTCTCGCTAGCCAGCTTCCTCTTTCTTCCGCTCCGCCGGGCAGCGTCTTCCCTTGCATTTCACCTTTTTTTCCAGCGGAGTCTAGTTTTTTCCACTTCATTATTAAAAAACTTGAAATCGGAAAAGAAATGTATGTTGAAGGTTGAAAAGTTTCGGCATTTTGATACGCAAATGGGGTATTTGGTCGCGACGCTATTTTCTTCTCCCCAACAGATTGATATACCCGATGGAGAAGAAAGTGGAGTGTAAAATTGTGACCCTTATTTACATGCTCACAGAGGATAAAGATATTCAAATACGTATAAGAAGTTCCGAATGGAAATCCTTGAAAATAAGGAATTCTTGGTGGGTGATTTAGTGAGAGATTGACACGTAAGTAAAACGATAACGGCAAGGGTGGAGTAAAAAGCTCTAAAAATAATATACATGTTATCCTTGTGTGTATTCAAAATGGGAGAGATATTTGTAATCTTTAAAAAATTATATTACTTCTACCTCTTTTCACGCAGAAAGGTAAATATATTTTCGAGCGTTTGTTTCTCTTCAATGATGGTCTCACAATGATGTGTAAAAGTTATCAGGTGGAGCCAAAAGTCGTCGCACCGGCGGGCTAAGGGTTTAATTCGTAAATTGATATTCAATATTTGAATTGACCAAACAGAAAGCTTAAGAAGCACTTAAAGTAAATCCTTCATTTAATTTTCAATGTAATTTCAGCCTGTCTTGAAACCGATTATACCTTAAAGGAGACTGAGTAGAACGTCCTAACCTCAAATATGGGATATTACAGTTTATAATACAGTGTATGCATATTTTTGCAAGCTGTATTGTTACTGAGATAACACTTTTATATGGAAAAACTGACAAACAAAGATATGACTTGTATGTAATTTTTTGAGGTGTAAGATACCCGTGTTAAAATTGGCCTTTTTCGTAATTATTCCTCGATTGTTCTTCACGCTATTTCCAATTCCGTAATCGTACAATTTACGATTTTCGCGATTAGAGATTCTAGATGGCAGTCGACACTCCCCAAGTCCTCTTAACTGATGCGATAATAATAATAAGACAAGATAATGGTGGGAAAAAAATCATCTATCAACAGCCGCTAAACTACGTAATTCATCTAAAATCATGTACATACAATCACAGTAACGGTATCCTTGGACCGTGTTTTAGTTTTTTTTTAAATTTGATTACATATGGACGATTAAATTAGTACTGCGTATCATGAAATCGGATATAAAACGTTCACATTCTGCAATTCGTTAAAATTTTTTAAAGTCACCGTTGGGCTTGAGAATATCACATTCAAATTACGTCATCGGTCCCTGGTCGGTATGTTATATATTGATAATAACATTGATTTTCCAGTATCTGGTTAGCATCAAGAATATTCTCCAATATGCCACACGTGTTTATAGCTCGAAAGGCAATGAACGAATCAGCGCTTCCCCTGGTATCGCTGGTGTACGATATGTCCCACATGCGTATTTCCATCGTAAAGTAAGATATTGCATGGGATAAAGTAGTAGCATAAAGGGATGAGAGAGACGATAGGATTAAATTTCGTTCGCCTGAGATAATAAAGTACACATATTTTTAATGGCGTGCAGCAAGCATCTACGAAAGAAGAAAAAATATAAAAATGAAGAGTGAAGTTGTCTCCTTTGCAAAGGAAATAATTTATCGTGTACGGAGAAAAATTTTAATGCCATAACCTTGTACCGAGTTGGTAATCCTTAAGAAAATAGAAAATAAAAGAAAAATCCTTTCTCGCCACAAGACACAAAGTTACTCGACAGAAGCCGTTCGTGGTTGTCCATGTGTCTTTGTTCTGAACTCCGAAGTTAATTTTATCTGTTTATACTTGACTCTACCCAGCGCAGTTTTTGAAAATATTATACAGTGAAAAGTAAACTTTTCTCAGAAGTCCGTGCGTTGTAATTCTTAAACAACGTCCAGACTGTTCCGAGACACTGGGGTTATGGGCAATAAAGAAGTTTGCGAAATTTCGAATAAAACAAATACACATACTTTTAATAGACAATTATTACGTAATTTCGTTTGACGAATATCGAATTTCTTGTTAAATCTGCACGAAAAGTTTAAGAGTCCCGAAGATTCATGTCGCTTAACCTTCGTCCCTTCATTTACTATTGGGATTTGACGTGTGACGCTTGCGACATCTGGCGGCAAAACATGGAAGCTTTATGAACGCTTGGCGTGCATGTTTGCAGAAGCTGTTTGGCCTTGTGTATATTAGTTGAGGAAACGACTAGCTGACAGATATTTTCTACTGAAAGCTCTTTAAACTAATAATGTAATTCGGCATGTTGTATTAATTTTGAAAGAGCAATCTAATCTGACATCATATTGTCTACGTTATACGTAACTCCAGCGTAACTGGTCAAATTCAAATACGTTTCATTGTTTTTCTCTTCCGTTCTTCCTTCCACATGTCGAATACGTAATCTTCTGAAACTGGAGAGACATTTCAGTCGTGTACGACTCTGGGTTCTACGTTTACGAGGGATACAAAAGGACCACTCGGGTTCGTCTCCCTCTAAACCCGTGAGCTCTTCGAATTTCATGGATTCATTCTGGGATTAAGGAGATATCTGTGAATCTCTCGTATCACCGTGACTCCCTCTCGCGGAAAGCTATCTTATAAGCTTGGATCTACGTTATCCCTAGTTGAAACTACAAAGAAAAATAATTTGGAGCACATCGAGCGCGGTCTAGGAATTTTCTTTGAATTTCTTTTAAGTTTCCTCGACTTACATGAATTTTAAATTGTAAAGGATGATTGTTGAGTGGACCAGTTCTATGATTAAAATATAACGCGTAACGAGTCAAGTTTCGTACTTATTTTTTATTTACAATCAAACTTTGATAAGTATCTTAAGGAGTTACGACTGTTTACTGTATATAGTGGTTTTATTCTTCTCGTGAATAAACAGTGTAACGCCATTTTCAAAATTATTTGCTGTATAAGATATCGGCATTGAATCAAGCCGAAGGTCAGAGAACTTGTAAATTTTATAATCTTCATATTCCATATTGTTAAAGCATAGTTGTAAAAAGTTGAAAAAATAATTTTAACTGTCTTAATTAAAACACTGTGGTATTCATTCTTAACTTGAAATATTTTCCCTAGCAAAATTTCTTAAATCACTGTGGACAAGATTTCATAATATCAACTACCAGCTCCAATCAGGGAAAATTTGTTTGGTCCAACCTACAAAAGATTTTAATTAAATGCACTGTAGTTCAAATGAAATGACGTCAGATTCTCATTCTGCAACCACTGATGTGTTGTTAATCCAGGAGTAGTCGTGCGATTTTATTTTCCATTTGAAAAGCACTTTGTTGGGGTGTCCCAGGTATCCCACCCTTCCATCCCCGAGTTAAATGGACTAAATTTTGTTCGAGGCTACAAAATCGTTTTTTCAGGGTACAATCAAAATATTTGTCCAGCCATAGAAATTCGGACGAATAATATTACCGGCGTTTCAAAAGCATTAATGCGATTGAGTATTTTTTCAATTTTTACCAACGACAAAAAAATGTTTGACAGGTATATTTTCTGTAAATTGTAAAAATTAAAAATTCAATTAAAAAATAGCCCTTAACGCTTAGCTTGACTTTTGAGATTTACTTAAAGCGACAGCTTTGCGATTCTATGTTTTTCGGGAAAAAATAAAGAGTAAAATCCAACGGTACGTAAAAAGGATTAAAATTCTTACGTTATTTTCCTTTGTCTCGGAAGAAAAAAATAAAGTGTCTGTATGCCGAGAAAATATTTTTCTTCACCAACATTATGCACAGCCATTTCGTTTTATCAAGTGGAATGCGGATTATCCGCGCCTGAAAGCCAAGGAGACCGGCTGGTATTTCTGATAGCACAGTCTCGTTACGTCTGCTGGTCTAACGAGGTTGCGCAGTAAAAAATAAATTATGTTTTCAGATCCTTCGTGACGACGTGTAAACTACAAGCAAAAATTCACGCTCGACAATCACACTTGATTTATATATACCAATAGTCCCTGCGGTTATCCCACGATGTATCTCAGTACTGATAATAGGAAATAACGAGAACACCAAAATTCCTGTCTTAGGCGTCCTAACGCGACGTCATCTCTTTTGAAATTTATAACCGGCAATTCCCGAGATTTATTGTTCGCTCGACGAATCAGCCTCCGATCGACCAACGGGAGTAAGGCTGGGATCTTGAAAAAATCAAAGAACCAAAGGATACGCACGTTAGTAATAAAAACGAGAAAACTTTTTTATTTAGAACCTAAAATAATCATAACGAGTCTCAAAGTTAGTAAATCAATGAAATTTCATATCGCGCGAATGCCGCTAGTCAAAACATCGAACAGACGCTACATTTTAGTCAGTCGATCTATCGTAAAATCGAATTCGTGATTCTCAGATCGAGAAAATCGATACTCATTTCCAACCAACGAACGAGACTAGTCCAGTCCAATATTCCTCTTACAATAGTCTAGTCCAATATACCTATCCGAAGCATTAGGAATTATTTCTTTCGGGCTAGTGCAATATCCTGTAGTATTTTTCCGTGAAGGTTGGCAGTCTACGTGTAGCATTAGTCATGCCCGACAAGAGCGTCGAGAGCTTCTAGTACCACTTGGAAGTGACGTCATAACAATATATAAACATGTATAGTCTACAATAGTCCAGTGTACATACTAAATATAAGTATAGATACCTCTTATGTATAGGGTCAACAGATAATCCTTATCACACAGGTAGTTATGTCTTGGAGAGGGGCGGCTAAGGGTTAAGTCCGAGAATATTATAGAAATTATTATTTTGTGTAACGTCATTTACTATTTGACTGTTTGGCCTGCGGCGTGTAATACGTGTATGACGTAATATAGGAATTAAACTGGAAGGATCTTTTATTTATGAATTTTTAAAAATGAGCTTTCTTAGTTGGCACGTACTTCGTGCCCACGAGTCAACGAGTTGTCTTTGCTGGACTTTTCTCAAGAGGGACGTGTACAATTGCAAAGCATTTCTGTTGTTGAGTTAACGGATTGCGTTTGAAAATATTTTTAATACGTCGTTCTGCATCAGAGATGGCGACACTGTTCTGCGTATAAATGAGATATTTAAAACCGTTGACGGGCTGCGGAATTTACGAAGCGGCGGGAGGACTGAATTTGAGTGCTTTTTGTTAATGCATAGGAATTTTTGATGAATGGGGAGTGTTGAGTTAAATTATTGAGCTACCCGTGAGAATTATTTTCTGGATAATCGCGAACATGAGATATGTGGATATTATGTAGATAAATTATCGTGCCCTTGAGAAATGTGAGTTTATTATGTAATCTATCTATGTATATGTATGTGGCTAATACATACGTATAATGGGGCTCTTTAATATTTCAAAGGAAATCGGGACTATCGTGTTTGTCAATTCGTGGGATATAAATAAATTGATACCGTTACAGGTATATCATAAACTGAATGTCAAATCGGTGATATACTGGATTTACTTTTATTTGGAAAATAATTACGTGACCAATTAATTAACTTTTTTTTGTTGAAGATGCTTTCGTTTATTTTATCATAATCCAATAATTTCATGTTTCCTGGGATTTTATTCGATTGGGAGTTTTTTTTTGTTATCGGGATTTTTGATATTTTTCACATTCTCGGGGGAGTTTTTGTTTTATTATATTTCAATGTCCCTGGAAAATATCTTTGAAAACTTTGAGATCTCCCGAGACGGTGAATCATTCGTTTGAAATATTTTTTGTTGAATTTTTTTCTTGGTCAAGAATCAAAATATCCAGTTCATAAATTGGTATAATCAAAAATTTGATTTATTTTTAAAAAACTGAATTGCCCATGGAATGAGGAAATAGAAGCTAGTGAAACCTTGAAAACATTTTATCGCATAATTGTATCGATAAGGAATATAACGATAGTCAATGTCCATCCCAGTGATAAGTACAGCCAAGCACCGATAACTCGAGACTAATTTCCGATACTATAAATCAAATATAATATTAATTCTTTAATAAATATATTCACGAGAATTGATTAGTATATAAGCTAACTAATGAAAATGCGAAATGAGACTGTGATACGGACATCAAAATTTAAAAAATAAACTTTTTTAATAAAAATTATAAATTCACACTTCTTACGTTTTCGACTTAAATACGTATTTACAGAAATGTCAAAAATGTGTAAATGTATAAAAAAAATTTTATCGTCCTTCATTTTGTATTTTTTTTCTCCATCTTCACTACACCCCTAATTACCTTCTAAGCGTTATTAGACAAAATGCCTCTTTAAGAAATGCTTTATTATTTTTTTTAATTTTCAAAACCTCTTAGCCTCATGCATTCTGACGTCATTACCGAATATAAGCCTCATTAAGGACATACATTAATTAATTTAATCTCGTGAAACGTACTTTCACGAATTCCTCAAAACTTCATACTCACAGGTTATAACCAAAGCACCCGGCATTAATTAATAAAATAAATCAGTATACGATAATCACACCGAAAATACGTCGATACCTTATTGATAAGAGAATATAAGAAATTTTAAGAATTTGAAACCCCTATATTAATTATTTTCCCAAGAAGGATCTAATTTTACCTCGAGTCTCTTTCACGGGAATTAGGAAATAATCTCTTTTAAATAACTAACCCCTAAGATTTCCTTAAACCTTGAAATCAAACCCAAATCACCCCTTATTGCCAGTTTAACCGATAATCAAACGCTTTACACCCTGTTACCATAATCAATTAGACCAAAGAAAAAAAGCGTATACTCAAAAATATCCGATTTTTACAATAAATTAAAAAATATTGACTAATTTAATTTTACAATTTCATTTCGTTGGGATTTACCAAGTAATCCAGATTTTTCAAATTACCCGCTAAATCGAAAAGAGCTGTCAATGTCCCTAGGATCTCTCGTGGGATTCCCACAAGTTACAAGGGAAAGAGGGGAAGAAAAAATTCTCTCTACGATTACATAGACGTTTACGACGCATTTGTTTTCCAGAATCTGACGTCTTCGTAAGTCCATTAAGACGCCGATTCTTATATTCGACGCCAAGCGTTTCTGATGGATATTCCGTTATTTGTTTTGGTAATAAAAGTTTTCGGATTCTTCGCGATTTAGACGAATTTTTCGCAAAGCACTTTCGAAATTTCTTTCCCGACGAAATTCCAAGCTTACGAAAAAAGGGAATGTGTGGTACGGATTTATTTACTACGAACTGTCCAGTCTTAGAATTTCGAAATTTCAGGAGACTCGGAATGAAAGGGACTTTGGAAGTGTCACTTGGAAATGATCGAATGAAAGCAGATAGCCCAGTAGAAAGAAAGCCTGGAAAAGACGGTTGGTATGAGGGTAGGTGCTTGTATATCTATATCTATGGGTAGAGTGTCCGACGTGTAGCCAGACGAGTTACAGGTTTAATGATCGAACGTGATGTGATCACCAATTCGTTCCGAGTGATAAGGATAATTAATAGTAAAATTTGTCAAAAATCTTAAAAGTCGATTAATTGGAATTTGGAATAAGAAAAATCGAAAGAATTTAACGTATACGTTAATTGCATGTAAAGCTGTACTATAATATTTTTCTTAAGATATCCGTAAACCCTGATAACCTACGGTTTACTTAGCTTCAAAAGTTCAAGCGTTTCGTTTTGCAAAGCGACTCGCAATCGCCTAATAAAATACATAGACAAAATCGTTACTCCCAAAGAGTCATCATACTTTTTCGTGGATGAGGACACGTACGAGACATAGGACATCGAAAATTCTTTATGTCGACCCTCGAATTCTTAATAAACGTATATGGCGCCTTAGAAGAATTCGCTTTACTTACGTTCTCAAGGGAAAAGATCTGTCCGAGACGTTGGCTGTCGGCGAGTGCGAGTTAAATAATGTCCGCGGGTAAACCAATCCCGAATCCATCGAGAACGCAAAAATATATTAGCCGCCTCGAAGACACGATTAATTCGTAAAAATTTGCAAAGATCTTTAATCGCGTTCGAACGTTCGAACAAATAAGGCTTGATAGAATATTGAATTGACAAATAAAAAAATGTTATCGTAAAAGCTTAAATTTGAATATGTAGAAAAGTCAAGAAAAAATGGAGAAAAAAATTTTGAATAAATTTTATCCCTCAGTCTCGATAACGATTCGATCAATTGTCACGTTCGATGAAACAACGAGTCACCGAAAAATTAAGTGTTTATTCGGATACACAAAGAAAAGATGTTCAAAAAAAAGGTGCTTTAGGAAAAATTTCCAAATTTTGATTTATTTACCATGACGCCACATTCGACGCGTACACGCACGACTGGCAGTCGCACTTACGCGGAAGTGCCATTATTTCGCGAACATTTTACCGGAAGCCGTGTTTTATCTGATTACCAAGGCAACAGGTTAGAATACAGAATAGGGTTGGCACGAGGACCAGGGGATGCTCGAATACGGGTCCGGCGTCGGGATGCTACTGACGAAAATTCTCTACGACGCTCCGTACTTTGCCCACTCTCTGACGTACTCGTACACACACACTGGTTCTCCCTGCTTCCCTCAGTCTTCTATTCCCTTAATGCACTATCTTCCTTACTCTGGTTCACGCTCTATCTCTCCCCCTCTTCGCACTCTCTCGCTCCCCTACTACTCTGCCTCTTCCTCCACAGAAGCCTGCGCGATACTGGTCCATGGATAGTATTATGGAATATACATTCGATACAGGAGTTTTTACACTCTGATATATTCTCAATGAGCCCAACGAGTTACTATGACGACGACAGCGTCTTTTGTTATAGGATTCAGGGGTTTCATTTTTCTCTACTTTTTTTGACGCGGAGTAAGCTGCCTTTGGAAAGCCTTAGGTATTTTCGTGTTTTTCGACGAAAAGACGAAAACGGTTTCGGGGGGTATATAAGAAACGTAAAAATTGTCTCGTTGAATTATTCGTAGAAATGAGTAAACTCGTTTTGACAGACGTAGGAGGGACCTCCTGTTATAAGATTGTTGTAAATGGAACTTTGAGAGTGGAATAATTGACTTGAAGATTATGGGGGAAATTAGATTTGATTAATGACTTTTTAAATAATCGTGTGGTTGTCGGTTACTGAACGATTAAATACTTTATTGTCATTGGGTGATTCGCATTAGTTTCAAACGAGTATTGGTTGCTTTAGATTTACTTGATATCCATTAAATATTTTATCTGGTTTTTTTTTAATAATACAAATTTTGCATCGGTAAAGAATTGAAGATTTTCGGGGTAAACTACATTTGATTAATGACTTATGAAATAATTGTGTGGCTGTCGGTTACTGAACGATTAAATACTTTATTTTCACTGGTTGGTTCGCATTTGTGTCGAACGAGTATTGGTTGCCTTAGTCGATGTTCTAGATTTAATTGATATCCATTAAATATTTTATCTGTTTGTTTGTACCATGTACAAATTTTGCATGGCTAGAGTTAATGAGAAAGAAAATATTTTAACGGTGTTTTTTAATAGATCTAATTAACCCAGTTATGAGGTTTCTTCCCACTAGCAATCCACATCTATTGTCTCTCCAAGACCACGAATCACTGGTGAACTGTCAAAAATGCCAAAACAACAGAAATTCACGAAATCATTAGTCGCGCAGATAACAAGATTACAAATAATCAATAACAACACCCAGGGAATTACGAGTCAAATTTGAGAATGAGATTCGAATCACGTCGTGAACATTTCAGGCACGAAATTCGATTCGTGTATAATATTAAACATCAGGAAACAAATTAATGCAAATCATATTTCATGAAAAAAAATCGTTTATGGAAACCAAATAAGCAAAATCAAATTTGCTTATAATAATCATAAATCCAATTTTCGAATTCGCATCGAAAAGGTCTTTTCGATGTAAAATATCACTTCATCTTCGTCTTCCATATTGGATCTTAAATAATTGTCTATTTTCTCCCTTTCTGGCTTCTTTTGCGTCCTTCATTCATTTCCTACCCCCAAGGGTGCACGTCACATCCTCTTCTACCCACAATTCGCCTATTCGCAGACGTCTGTCCACGTAAATTCCCCCAACACAGAAACTTACTCTCGCAACCTTTTTTTTTGAGCAACAAAATTTAAGTAAAATAAAGAAACCTTTGTTTCCAAGTCATCCGGTACCTGCAGGGTGTCCCAGAATTACTTTTACACCCGAAAGTGGGTGATGGCTGGGGGTCCCCCGAGTACTCTTCCGCAAGCCGTTTTCCAGAATTCGCAATAGTTTTTAAATGGGAAGCATTTAAGATGCACCAATCAGAATGAAGAATTTCCGCGGATCATGGCTGCGTGGTGGGAGGTATAGTCGCGGCAGGCAAAAGCTAACTGCGACAGCCAGTTGGCGCGATTCGCAATTGTGTCTTAATCCGAGCGCTAAACATTTTCCTAGACAGACTGTCGATACTGGCCGAACTCATACCTCGAAACAGTTGAGAATCGCGCGGTGCACGTGAGACGGCTGCACGAAGTTAAGGCAAAGCACTCAACGGTTATTTCTTAAATCAAAGCAGACCCGACGACGTGTACTCCTTTTATACGTGACTATATGTATATGCAAATCTGCATAGACTATATGTAAATCCATAGTCAGGCACCTACCTACATGCATATGCATACCCTTTTCTTTGGTTATGGACCTGGCGAATATTTTACAGTAGGTTGAAGATGAAAACTCCGAAAAAGCTTGAATACCATAATGAAGCTGTTTTAAAGCCTTTCTGGATGAATTGTAACCAGACCTAACCTGACATCCGACTTACCACTCGTCCCTGTGAATAGCCTCGATTTTCTTAAAGCGTTCAGATTGACTTTGGCACAGCTTTAAATTCTTTCACTGGAATAAATGAGCATTTAAATTATTTTTCAATTAGCGCGGGAACTCTGCGAATAACAAAACATTTTCGATTCGCGATAAGAAAAATCGATTTTTTATTTTTTTCAGTGAAATCTATATTTTGTATGTAATAATAGCTTAAATCAATTTCTTAACGATCTTCCTACGGTCGATAACAAGGCACATGTTGAGGATAAATGGTACATTTCTTGCCACTGACGAAAAGACACACTTACACGATACCTGGTAAACTCCTAGTACGTACTTTGTATTACACTGCTGTACTGCAAAATGGAAATTTGACCTAATACCGTTGAAGTACAGTCGTTCTGGAAAATTAGAAATAACAGAAATATCCTAGGGGCAGATACTATCGGGAGAACGAATTAGACTCGAGCCGTATATTTCGGAGGTTTTACATTGTATATTTAACCGGTGAGTTTTAGGTGGGATAAAAACAAGAGAATTTGGGGGAAAAATCAAGCGGCTCTCGGCAGTCGAATTTTAATATTTATTTGTTCGTTTCGTCCATTGTTTCATGGTAGAGGGAATTTAGTTCGAATAATAATTCATTAATTTAATAAATAGGTCTTCCGAGTGTTCTGCAAGAGATTGTCTGTAGGATTTGTTATTTGGTATTTTTAATAAATTTTACTGGATTTATTTTATTGACGAAATTTAATAGTATACGGGGCTATGCGAAGGGGTATGTGAAATTCAACGTTATTAGAAGAAGTAAAATGATTGATTTTTCAAAATGACACCTGCGTTGCTGTAATAAAAATTTTTACTCGTTGTGGGTGGAAAAAAATCATTGATTTCATTTTTATATTCCAAATTTCCCGTTAAAAAAAATACCATGAAAATCACAAATAAAACTTTTCACTTTTCGTATAAGCTACGTATATCATAAAATTCATTTTATACTTTACAGCAACAATTCAGGGGACCCACGTGCATGATACAAAAATGAAGGAAACTTTTTTTCCTCATTCGCGTGAAAGTAAGTAATAAAACATCCCATCGTGAGTATTCTTCTTCGAGGTATCCCGTATGAAATTTTTAACTCCGATAAGGAAACGAATGACGTATTTCCCAGTGATAGTAACAAAGTCCTACCGGAGACAGCGAATAAATAATCTGCTGAAAATGTATAAAAATGATCAATTCGATCGTACCTAAAGCTAAGTTACGAAAAAATTCCAAATTTCTATATAAAGAGGTAAAATCATGAAATTGACGAATTAAAGATAAATTCCAAATTCAAATTATTCCCAAAATACAGCTTCTACCTTAGTTACGTAACCATGGCAGCCCTGATCGTTATTTCTCAAAACGCAGAATAAACAGGTTAATCACTTCCTTCATTATCATTGATAAACCCTAGTGGTAGCTTTTCATGAATACACAAAGTAAACCCTCTTCAAGTGACAAAGTCATATATGGTCACAAGTTTACCCAGAACATACTCAGGTCAACTATAATTAACTTACACTATGTATTTAATATAATACAAAATTCAACTTTGACATTCGCTCGATGGACCCCTTGAATTTTACAAATTTTAAACAACTACTCACCCATATCCAAGCAAAGTAACAGTTGGACGTTTGATGTTTGATATTCGCCGATGCGACATTTAAAAAACAGCCTAGTGTCACGCGATCGCCATATAACCAAGTACAAAATTGTAACCTAACCTAACTATTACTGCGTTTTTGGTACAGAGATACAAAGCGAACCCTTCTCAACTTGACATCCAATCGTCAGCCCCATGACGTAGGAAATTTAAAGAACGATCCATCATACCATCTATCAACTCTCTTCATCAACTTGACATTTGAAAACCAACACATGCTAACCGACTGTCCTCAATTTTTTTGCAGCTTCATCCGATTGGTCCAGAGTGACGTATCCTTACAATTAATCCAATTAATATTCCTGTTAAAGCTACTAAGTGCCGTCATAGGTGGCCAATAATACTGTTAGTACTACAGTCCTCGCAGTGTCTACTGGCTGCGACCAATAAACCAGGAGTATCTGTTGACTATTCTCAAGGGAATGGAGCCTGCGTGACGTGGCGAATCCAATTTCAGAGCGTTTACGCATCTGTGGCGCTACACGAGCTTTGAGGTTATGTCAGCAGGTAATTGGAACGTTGGTCAGCCCGTGTTTGTCGTTCGAATATCAATGGCACCAGTATTCTTCGCAGGATTCTCGTTAAACTATCCGAATAGAATTATTCCGATATTATATCTATGAAATTTGATCGTGGGACAATCGATTGACATTGTTATCTGAAAATAAAATTTCTATAAAATCCATAAAAACGTCGTTCCCTCGATTCAATAGTTTCCTATACGTACAATTTCCCAGACTTTATGTACGCCCCTGGTAGAACGTATCCTGGTAGAACTTAGAACGTGTAGTATTAAATTGTCGTAAAGTAATATTACCATGCACATAATGCATTACTTAGACGGAGGTAAATAAATTGTCAAAGGAAACGTCTGTCGCGGAGAAGATTTAATGAAGTTTGAAATAAATATGAGAAACCTTGTGTAATGAATTATTTAATATTTTCAATTAAATTACATTTCTATCTGGCGTCTTTACGACGATAATTAATTTACGTGGAATTTTAGGTTAGAGTATGTCATAGTAGGAATACTCGTGTGTACCGCTATATGTATCGTATATACCCACTTGGTTGGTATATTACATTTGAGGTGTATATGCAGATAGGACAAGGTACAAGCGGATAGCATGATAATTACTAATTATCTAGGCCACTTCGATCCCTGAGAGTAACAGCTTTTGGCCATTTCACGGATTGCTTGATCGGGCCAAAAATATATAGATATATCAGATACACTGTTCAATTTTCATAAATAAATTAGCCGCCTCATTTAATTCCAGACATTATCGTGTTGGGGTGATCGTGTAGCAAACCAGACACGACGCCAGTTCTGTATTACCTAATTTTCATAATTTTTCAAAAATCCATAAGGCCGCGAGTAAGTCTGGGCAACGTGACGGGATTAAATGGTTTAGTTGACGTTTCGATGAAAAGTCTTGTTAGGTAATAAATTTTTGTTAAAATTCTTCAGCGACAATGACATTTGTTCCTATTGGGAGCTGACGTGATAATAGAAAAATTTCGAATTTTTTTATTTTTTCAACCACAAGACTCTTTTTTTTTCTTTGCTTAAGCCACCCTAAATCCTTCGCTGCTTTGCCGATTTTCATCGTCCTTTTTCTTCTTCTTGGCTCTCCTGTCCTCTCGTCCTCCCTTTGGTCCTTTATAATCATCCAGGCATTTAGATCTTCCCGTGTCGCTGTGCTTCCCATTCTTATGAGGTCATTACTTGGGTCTCTGCTGATCCTGCTTGAAGACGGTTGCTACCACGTCGGACGAAGTGAAGTCAGCCGCGAATTGAACGGTCGAGGTTTGGCTGCCTCGCTTGGCTCTCAATTTTTTCAATATGCATTCTGCATACTTTATCAGAAATCCATAACCAGAACTAGCGTCTGGTGGAAAATTGTATAAATTGTTAGATAAAAAGAAAGGTATTGGAATTTCAGCATTAATTGACTCGAATAGGGTAAAAAGTCACCGCAGTACCGTATGCAGCCATCGAATTGATTCGAAGCTCCATTCGATACGTACAAATAAAAACATTGAAAATGGAGCAAAGCTGCTGTTAAAGAAATATTTAAAAAATGATGAATTGTTTCGTAATTAATTTTCAAAATTGTCTAAAAAACATTATCTGGAATTAGTAAAAGCACGGAAAAATATTACTTTTACTGTATATACGTATACCGTAAAAGTCGAGTTGAGCTAGTATTTCAATCGCTTTACGTTACTCAATCTCGTTACTCATCCATCTCCAGCGAAAAGGTTCCCATGCTGTCACCTCAAACTACGTCAATCGATATTAATAAATACTTCAGTTCACCCTTTATTGAAAGCACGATATCCATCCGCTCTGTTCTTTATTTATAGCAGCGCGATATTGCCGCAATCTATTTATCCGGGTAATATTATTTTCCCTTTAAAATCCACCCAACTGCTAAAGCGAATCGAGTGCTTAGCAATATTAAATAAAATTGAATTTTTCTTTTTGCTCAATAAATAAATCGAATTTGTCTCCACTCGTTTCCTATTCGACACGTAATCTCGATAGCAAGAAATAATAGTCATGTTGATTTTTTCAAAATTTTTTTGACAAATAACACAAAAGGGGTTTTAAAATATTTGCATATAGCCAAAGTAACGAATATCAATTGAATATAATATTTAAATATAATAATATATTTCAATTACAGTGAAACTATTAAATCAGACTATTGATTTGTGGTAGGAATAGCTACTATGTATCCGTCTCAACCCTTACTACCAACCCTTAGGGCAAAACGTGATATCGGCAGACATTGAAATATTGAATCAAACGGAAGATGCTTTGCTTCAAGATGGATGAGATCATGGCCTTAGTAAAATTGCAACAGATTTCGATTGGCTCGTTCGAGGTTTCTAATATTGGATAAAGGGACGTAGGGGTTAGAAAGAAGAAGAAGAAGGTAAAAATTTTTTGTAATTTTAACGTAGTTCAACCAAACCCTGATTGGATCTTTATTATATATACATATTCGCTGCTAGGAAACATTAAAGATACTATTTACTCAACCGTGACAGAAATACGAGATTCGAATCGATAAAGAATCGCATCGCCGACGGTTGAGCATTCCAATGAAGATATTAGAGCTCTTGAATTATTTCTAGAGCCGAAGCAGCTGGAATACATCAGGATTGAAACTTAATGAGATTTTATTGAGTAAAATTGCAAATGGAATTAGACCTGCTTAATTGATTAGCTATGACAATAAAGCATGAAGATTTTAATATTTATCTGAAAGACATGGAAAGTTAAAAATGAAAATTTCTGCATTTATTTTCCAACTGAAAAAATAACTCCGTTCTTATCTGTTTGGTTGGGAAGCCGTCCTTTAAGCTCTGCTGGTCTTGCTACAGTTAATCTTATTAAATGAACCGCGTACCGGTAAGAATGTCTGGAAATCAAATTACGTCACGTAGGAAATGAGGTCAAGTGCGCCCGAGGAAATGTGCATTGCGCAATAGCTAAATAATAATTGTACGAGCGTGGAGCATATATTTTTACGAAATATCCTAACCCTCCGAAATGCCCCTCCTCTTTGGCTGACAATTCCAGAGACACGTATCGGCAAAAATATAACATTTCCGTCCCGTAGAACTCGTAGAAGTTTCCTTACCGTACCAATCGAAGTGGTAACGACGAATTCGAATACGAAAAAATTCGTAAATAGGCATATAGTAAATTAGTGAATCAATTTCATACTCAGAAATTCGCGCAGCCCCGGACAAGAGATAAGGACGAATAAAATGAGGACTGAACGCTTGAATTCGAAGAATAAATAAAAAAAATACAGTTCTAAAATATTCGCTGTACCTTGAGATGCCACTCGAAGAACTCAGAGCATCCGATCCGTAATCCTGAGAAACTCATTGTATCCACGAGAAAATTCATTTATCCCACAAAAAGTCAATTAGGATCATGTGAAAAACTCTACGTAGACGAAGCTCGCACGTTAAAGGATCGTCAAAAGGTAATAAAATGAAATCCTTATCTCATTGGTATTGAAAAAAAAGATGATCCAACTTCGAAAGCTCCTCGAGTTTCGAAATTGGAAAATAATAAGAGAACAAGTTCAGAAAAGATGAAGAATTTCGAGCTGAGATATTTTATGCCGCGAGGAGAAACCGGTAAGACTTTTAAATTGTTTCCCGAGCTCTTCCATTCGTCGGGATTACTCGGCAATTGCACGATACACCTATGCCGAGGGATGATTCACAATTTTAAGGTTAACCGGTAATCCTCACCAACGGCAAGGATTAAGCGTCCTTTCCCAGCTCTAATTTCAACTGTCACGCAAGAAACAGCCTAACTAGTTTAAATGATAAAGCACGTTCAGCTATTCCTAAAGGACACATAAATAGCACAACGTAACTCGTGCGTTCTTAAAGTACATATATATCTCCCTTCCGATCCGGACTTTATTTCTCAACAGTATAGTCCCAGTAGCCACCGACAATGGAGGGTTATAGTTTTTCGATACATGAAAATTCTCCCCATTGCCAATTCACGTAACTCGCAAGTCCTTAACGACATTAGATTAAAGATTGAAAAAAGATTAAAGCCCGAACAACACAGGGGAAAAAACAAAGAGTCTTACGATACTCGGCGTCCCCTTGAGAATAGTTCATAGGAAGATCGATTCGCAATTAAGATCTAAGAACAAAGAAAGCAAAGATACGACGCAGCGAATTTTAAGGATTTCAGTAAGAAACAAACAGAACGTTCACCTCGAATAGGTTAAACGTAAAGATCCCAGCATGCCCGTATAACCATAATGCACCGCGATAAGACCTCGCATAAATTACATATGAGCCCGGGACGTCTTCCATAGAAGGTCGTTGCATCCGTGTCCGGCGTTAGTGTGGGCTTTGAAAATATTTCTGTACTGCTCTTTTCAAAAGGAACCTACATCACTTCCAAACGACACATATGCACTGAGTATTCTTATACGCAAGAATCTGACGCTACACAGCCGTCTTATTCTATTCCTTCTATTACCCTTATCTTGTCTAATATTTCTTCTCACAGAGTTACTAAACATACTCACCGTGTATAATCGACGCCTGTGGAGGTAAGGATCGGAAAAAGCTGCCCCCTCGGAACGAACACGCAAAGACTCGTTAGCCATGTTGACTTCCTGCGGACAAACAAGAATCGCATAGACGCTCGGCTGAGACGATGACAGATTCACGATCGTACTTACCATTAGTCCTAGGGAAATGACATTTTAAGTCGTGTTTTCAACAGGGGTATATCAATATTGATAACTTATCATATTCTGCCTATCTTTACGAGTGTGCTCATTAAACACTGAAATACTAGGTACACGAAAGGTGTCGTTATAACTCGGCTGAACGATACCGATCCTTCCCGGTTGTAATGACAAAGTTGTCTTCAATTGGCTCCGCGATGTATTGTTGACAACAAAGGTGGCTTTTCGTGTATAAGTAAATTAACGTCAGGATCTGTCGATAAGATCGAAGTATTGTAATAGCTATACAACGGTCGAGTACGTATACCGGGTGACTGGAGTAAAAATAATCACACCACGTCTGGCAGCTAAGCAGTCTGCGGTGTAAATGCTTTCAATTGGACCACCCGTTGGGCTCGCGTTTAGAGAAATTTTCAAATCTTTCACAGTGCTCGATTGATTTCTGTGGCAATTAAAAAAATTAATGACTTTCAGGTGGTTATCGAGAACTAAAATTCTGGGAGGTATGCCATTAAATTATTTAAAGTGTAATCAAAAGATTCGTGCAATTTTAAACGCCTGACTATCAAAGTTTATGGAAATGAAGTAAAATTTTATTTTTATAAAAATAAAATGCACTTGTAACGCATCTACGAACTTTTGCTCCTTTCCAAGACAAGTCTCGGTAATAAATTGGATGTGGAGTTTAAAAATTGGTATACGATAAAAATAAGATAAGGATTTTTCAAAAAATCAATAATAACCAACGTAATAAATTTATTTCAGATACTGAGCAGCATTCGAATGTCTTTTGGGAAATTGATATTTTTTACTCACTTACCACCCACGAAAATCGCTTCTCGCCGAGGGACGAAATTCTTGATGTAAATTTTCGTTCTACGCTTGAAAGTTTATAGGGACAGAATAATCAAAATTTACAAAGTCATTTCTCCTGGATATTATTGCATTTACCGTGGTCCTTTCCAGTCGAGTGGACAAATTTGTAAGTGACAGCCAGTGGATGTTGTTGCGCAAAACTTGAAAGGTAAACCAAGAGCCTTTTTCTACTTACTGCACAGTTACTGAATTGATATTTTGATCCAAGCATGTGTAATGTCGAGCGAGACGTTTTACCAAGAGAAAGGGAAACACGTGTTAGAGCTATAATTTTTTAAATAGCACAAGTGCAAGAGTAAACCCAGATTATTGAACGCTTGTATTTATTCTGCATGTCGCAAGATAGAAACCAGAAAATAAGACAAAAAAAGTGGTATAGCGTGCAAGCTGGTTAGTCTTAAGTAGTAAAGAAGAAAAAGATCTACTGTAGTATTGCCAGTGTAGGAATTTCTTTAATGTTATATATATATATATATATATTGAAGATTCTGTGAACCTTTTTGTGCTTCAGACCTAAATAAAAAGTCAAATCTAATTCAGCACCTTTTCGTAGAAATTGGAAGCCATACGGGATAAGATGTACTTGAAATTCCCAAGAGATACTCGTGAAATTCTCAGAAACATGATTGAGATGTAAATAAGATCGGAAAAATATAAAAGAAACACCGAGATATTCGATGTTACGAAGCCTTCGAAATAGTAAAGAGAAACTCACCTGGCTAAAAACTGGGAAAGACTTATCGACTGACGCAGATTTTTCGTGAATCCAGAAAAAAATTTGAATTACACAAAACGAGATGTTTTCAAGTACACGCTGTTACGTATATTTTGGAAAATTTCACAAAATACCGTAACATTTTATTGCCGATTAAAGTCTCTCGGAGCCATGCTTGTCTCGCGTTGTTTTCTTCACTTAACTTTTTTTATAATTGCACAGTGCAAGATCCCTTATCTAGACACGGCAAGGATCGATACTCACGGATTTCGAACTTTTATAAAGAGCCTAATGAAGGAGTCCCGTCTCACCAGTCTGATCGTCTCTGATAAAAATCTTACGGGTATGGACGAATTTTATCGGGAGATGTTTGAGGATGTTTACGTGCCTATAAAAAAAATTCATACAGACAATACCGTCCCGATTATTCAGTACAACGTTTGCGTCTTGCTCCTCGACGGCTTTCACGGCCTAGAAAGTACATTGAATAATTACGAAAGTGACTTTTGGGACACTGGCAATTTTTACGTCTTACGTTACGTCGCCGAGTCTGAATTCTCGCTGGGGGACGAGATTCTCTATGTAAATTTCCATGCGGCCCTTGAACATCTGTGGAGGCTGAAAAGAATTTACAAAGTGATCATTTCGATTGGGGATAAATACGTTTATTACGATCCGTTCGAATCGCGTGGTACGGCGGTCGTAAATGAGATGAAAAGCGACAAGAGCATACTTGAGAACGATTCAAGTAAATTTGGTGCTTTACGAATCTCCACTCAGGTTCGTATCGACACTTTTGTATCGCGACGTGACTTCAATGGCTACCAGCTCGCTGTATCGACGTTCGAGTACGTCACGATGACAAAAACGGAAGAAGGTTATGGTTATGTCGGGTCCGACCGGAAGGCCATGACTGAAATTTGCAGAATGATGAACGTCAGTCCGTTATGTCAAGACTCAAGCGAATCAGCTTTTAATAATACAGACGATACATTTACTAATACGCTTCGGCAATTGACTCGTCATACCTCTGACGTTGGATTTAATGGTTTCTTTATAAAAGACTATGACACGAAATCCATTGAATTCACGAGTTATGTAACGAGCGACAGTGTGTGTGTCGTGGTACCGAAAAGAGGCGCCATACCGAATTATCTGGCGATCGTGAGAGTTTTTTCGGCTGAAACTTGGATACTGATAATCGTTACTCATATAACTGTGTCTGTAATATACTTGAGGAACAGGATGATTTTTGGGGATGACAGGGAAAAGGGATTTTCAGGTGTTAAAAGAAATGGATACTCGGGTTTGATAACGAAAAAAATGTGTCGGGTAAATAGAATGTCAAAGCCCTTTGGAAATTTTCGAAAGACACGTAGAAACGAAGTCATGGGATTCTTTGACGCTCAAGTGGATGTGAAAGGGACACACGGTAATTGCTGCAGGGGAGATCAAAGGAATAGGGGTAAATGGAATTGGTCGAAAACATATGACAGACCGGAAGGAAAAAATCCGAGGAAATCCTTTGGAAAAGTTTTCTTGATGCATCCCAAGGCGCAATTAAATGTAGATCATTCGACCTCCTTTATATGGAAGGTATTATTAGCCAGCATCCAACCCTTGGAGATGGCCGGCGATCGTGTCTCTGAGAGAGTTGTACTCGTTTGTGGTTTACTCCTAGGGGTCGTTCTGGGTGGAAGTTTTACCAGTCAGCTTACGTCTAGCTATAGCAAGCCAGCTTTTTACAAGAATATCGAGACACTGAAAGAATTGGAAAAAAGTGGTGAGTAGTTGATGGATAAAGGGAGAATTATATTTAAAAAATAATTACTGCTATTTATATCAGGGATGGCAATCTTGACAAACTTCCAAAATCTTCAGACCGACGTTTTTGCCAATGACGATACGTTCGTTTTATCGAATCTTCAAGCTAAATTATACTTAGCTAATACGACCGAGATGCATTACAGAGCATACGTGATGAGAAAAGCTGGAGTCTTAGAGCGTAAGAAATTCCTGCCTTTTTCGATATTTGGAAATTATCGAATGCACCTGGTGAACGAATGTCCAAAAAAATACATTCTTGCTTATGTCGTGACAAAAGGTAATTGAGTTTATAATGAATTTAAAAAATCTGATTTACAGAAATTTTATAGCTATTTTACAGGATCGGTATTTCTCCCACGTATCAACGAGATTATAGGAAGAATTCAAAACGGTGGGTTATATAGAAAATGGTTCGAGGACATGAAATCTGATATGCAAGATATTTCTACTACGAAACTAGTTGTGATCCGGATAAATCATCTCTATATACCATTTGCAATTTTACTCCTAGGTCTGAGCTGCAGCACGATAATATTCTTTTGCGAACGCAAAGGATACGTATGACCTCAAATATTTGCATACAATGGAAAAACTGAATTTTTATATGTTATTCCCTTCGACGTGTTTACTCACCGATCGTGTAATACGTGATGTAAGAGCACAAGGCTACGGTTAGCGTTAAATGACGCCAAAGTCAAATACGTTGGACGTCATTGTGCGTTTCATAAATCTTCACGCTGTTGCGTTAGAGATAGAAGTTTATTTTTTTCCAGCAATAAAGCACTTCTCGTTGTTGCACAGAGTGTTTGAGGCGATTATTCAAATGTCAAGGTCGTACCTAACGCAAGGACGACGTTAGCAATAAAATACCGTTAAGCTCCTACCTACATTTGACATACCTGATCCGAGCCAAGGGATAACTAATAAATTGATAAGGGTATTCGGCAACAGTTTACCTTTTTATGAAAATCTTGAAACACAGGTAGCTTCTTGTTTCTCGTTTCCTTGCCAGCCAGACGTCAGAAAATAAAAGCATAGAGTGGCACAGTTTGCAGCAAAACATTGAATTTTTCGTCTACTACATCGAACATTCGTTTGCCTGTGACGCTTATGAGAACTCTCGGTCGCGCATGCGCAGTACACATTACCAAGATGGCGGCGTACCAAGTAGCGAATATGAAATTCTAAATGAGACCTTTGATAGACTTCATATCTGTTCTTTTTTCTCCTCTGATATTACTTTTGTAGATATTCCACGAAAAAAATTACATAGAGAACTTTTTAAATTATATCGATATTTCAAATTCTCGAAAAGCATTACGAACCTTTGGCCTTTGCCAAACCTTTGGCCTCGATGAGAGGTAGACTTTTTGCTATAGCTAATTTAAACTTTCCAAGGTAGACCTTGTTCTGGTTATCACGGTAATAGCTATTCCCACGGTGGATATGCACTTCCACCGGCAACGTATTATTTTTCAATCAAGTCTTGTACAAGAACGCCATTCTTTTTCAGACGCAAGCTTTACTGCTTCGTGCCTCTTGTATTTTTTTTTAATAAATTATTTGCGTGCTCTAATTTACCTAAGACATAGAAATATTCTCAACTAATGTGCAATGGCAATTTGCTAGCAATCTACAACACAATGGCCCATCCATCAGAGTGGATATTACTTGCTGGTGCAAAAACTTTATAAATTTATATAGTTTCACAGAAAAACTAAGCTCGCACGTGATGGATGTAATATCTGATTTAAGTCTTACGGATCTAGCTTCCATGTGAAAGTAGCTGACCTAACCTCTAAAAATATTAATATTTCATTTAATAATTATGCAAACCTGACATGCATACCTAAAATATACTTTCATTTCATTTTTTAACTGTTTGACAACTATTTAAAAACTGTCCTTTTCCACGCTCAATATACATTCTTTCTGCACTTGATTTAAACTTCTTTCATATTTGATCCTCGCATCTACCAAGTAACGTGGAACGTGAGCTAAGGTATCAACTCAATATAGAAGTGGAAAAGTAGATCTTTTAAATTAATGGACTCGAGCACTCAATATAAATAAAAATGCATCATCGCTCTATTAAACATGACATTTTATACTTCGAAAATTCAGAATGAAGTCTTTCCTGAAGAAGGTGATCCAACTTTTAAAAGAAAAAATGGACTCATAATTTCTTAATCTCGAGAGTCAATTAATTACAGGCATCAACGTACGCTTAAGTAATAACAATAAAAATATCCATATATGTATATGTCATCCTTCGAAAAAAGAGAGTTGATAAGATGAATCTAATTGTCAGGATGACAGGTGCAAATTCAAGCTCTCATAAACAGTTATACTTAAAGGGGCCATCTTCGTACGGTTCACAATATAAACACAGTCCCTTAAACACATGGCAGCATAATTTTACAGTTATTCTTTCTCAGGTATAAAATTCAAGGTTATAAATCTCAGTAGTAAATACTGTTAACAGACATCTTTATTAGTGTTTTATATCCACTCGATATTTGTCTAGGAAAAAATAATAGCTATAAAGTACTGTAGCTAATTGCATCCATAGTTATCGCGAGGCAAACAATTCCGCAAAGAACGCAATTTAAAAAAAGTACAGTGCAAAATAAGACTTAATTAACCAAGCAGTATTCTACAGTGTAATAGGACCTTCGATAGCTCGTATTTATCCGAAGGGAGTGTAGGACGCAGATATTTAATGGGTTTGTTACGAATTACATTTGTTTTATAAATAAAACGTGACACGTCGTTAAGATGATTTATTTAACAATATTAACTATACCATGTACAAAGAATCAAGTAATAATAACAAAAACAATGTTTATATTTTTTAATTAAATATACTTACATCATACTAGAGATTAGTATTAGAATGAAATTTCAAATTTTCGAAAATTCAAGTAAAAATGTTCCTAAAGTATTCCTAACCTACATCAAGTGTACATACATATTTATGCATAAACACAGTCGTAACTGTGCGTGTATTTATGTTTCTGGTAATTGACAATTCTGGCTGTATACTTTGAGGACATTTTGATAATTGAATTTCAAAGCGACATTCCATTAATGATACCTAAGGGATTATTGTTTCAGGCATATATACTCCGTTTGAATTAATTTTACAGAATAACGGAAAATCAACAGTCTCGGGCAGTAGATCAAAGAAAGATGCATCTAAGCTATACCGTGTCTTGATAAAAGGATTGTTGGAGTAATTAAATCAAAATTAATTCATTCCGCCGAGTTTTAACAAATTAATTTTAATACAATATATTTAATGTACTAAAAAGAAATTGTGTAAAAAATATTTTGATTTTCATAGTTTCTTTTTTCCGAATAATCGTATTATTATCGCGTAGTTCATCAGGGAACTGATATCACGTATGAGGTCAGTGTAAATAACCACAAAATAATATTGTCGGTGAAGGTTATATCGTTCGATGTAAAATAATGAATATTCGATTATCCATTAGACAAGCAATTCGATATTAGCCACGCTAAGTTCAATCTGTCTCTTATCAACATCAGCGAGAAACTACGTGGCATGAAGTATCCCTCTGATAAATTAATAAACTTCTTGCAAAGTTACGCTCGAAAATACTTAAACGAGTTTATTATAAATTCGAGATACTTTGATGAGTTTATAACTCGCGAATTTAGTCCATTTATAATTGTTATATATTTTATTATCTTAAATTAGACGTATCTCGTGGATGTGGTTTGTTCAATTCTTTTTTTTACGAACTTTCTTTTAATTCGATTTGTTTAGTTTAGCACCGGACTTGTTCATTCCAAGTTTCGTTATATATTTTATTATCTTAAATTACGCCTATCTCCTGGCTCTGGTTCGTAATACATTTGTTTTGACGAGACACAAAATTATTCGATTAAAAATTCTCTCCTCGGTTTACTTATCTTTCGATTATAAGGATGAATTTTTTTATTGCGTGTTTCTCTCTTTTATGTCCTACTTTGATTTAGCTTCTGTATAACGGCAATAAAGACGTATTGTTACAGTTACTATCATACCCGTTAACGTCGTAATACATTCTGTCGGTAAAACAGTCTGGCCCGCCAGCCGAGTCCGAGGACAAGGACGTCACTTTAACAGCAGATCAGTCGGCGTTTTAGCTCAGCTTGGTCGTTTGGAAAATCTGAAGAAAAAAACATGATAGAAATTTTCCTCAACTTCTTTTCGACGGACGAAAGGAAAAAATACGAAAAACTTCAGGACTAGTTATGTACACGCGTAAAAGGTATAGAATCTGATGTAAACTTACGCAGGTAATACAGGTCGGATACACCTTAATTGTATTTAGTGGATTGTGAATGACTCGGGGAATGAAATACGTGCTAGGACTAAAAATGATACGCTATATCCTATTCGTAATAACTCTTGAAAGCCCTCTTAGTGCGTTTCGCATACCTCTGATTTGTAAACCCCGGTAAAAAATGGTGGTTTTAAAAAATAAATAAAAATCTACCTCTCCGTTTAACGAGCTTGAATTCGAATAATCTGGTTACGTGATTAATAAATAAAAATAAAAATTTGCATTTTTTTTAATATTACCGAAGTATATTCTAAAAGTTATTTAACTGTAACACTTCGATATAAATATTGAAAATTTGTTATTTATCGTGACGTCACGTAACGGTTAACCTAAAATTCTAAAGCCCGTATTCACAACTCGCTCTTAGAGTCACTAACAGAGTCGCTTGTAGCTAAATGTCACTAAGAAAAAATTTAAAAGCGCGCTATTAGCAGTAAAAGCGAGTTCTGAATACAGGCCTAAATGTTTTATTATGCTAGTCAGAGATTATTACGATGTATATCAGCTCGTGTATATTTTTATGTAAGTTAATGGGAAAGATACGTGTGTACGAAGCCTAATTCCAAATGTTATCCCTCGCAGAGTAAGACGCTTCCTTATTCCATGGGCGATTCCGGTGAATCCTAAGACTTTAGAGGAAGAGATTGATCCGTCAGGCGTAAAGTTAGGTTTCAAAGATAGCGATCAAACGACGGAACACGCGCGAATAGAAATTGTAGGAACGTCGGTCCACAACGGTACCGAATTTCGTTTAATAGCCCGTTGAGAAATGTAGTGGAAATTTACATGTATCCTGTCCTAAACGTTAATTGTCTTCATTCGAAAATGGAAGACACTTTGACTACGGAGTGTTACAGTTCGCTACGATTCGATTGATGAAACAAGATGGCTACCGAAAAAATGTATAAATACACAATGTACGTATTAAAATACGGAATTTAAAATGGGTATTAGAGAAAATATTTTATTCATGGCTAATATATATTTTGGAAAATTTCTACGTATATAATGCATACTATTCAAATGTCAAATGTTTATCTTGAAGGAAGCAGGAAAGCTTCTCTTGGTGTCGGACTGATCGAAAGTAAAGATAAAATTCTCTTGCGCACAGCTGAATACGAGTCGCGTATGCATAAATGCATAAATGCATAGGCAAAGCGCCGTACAAAGTATATGAGATGATAGTAACAAGTGACAAGCACATTTTCTCGTAATATAGATCCTTGTGAACACACGTCAGAAAGTTAAAGAGAAGCGGAGTGTATTTTTTAAAAGCATTTGGGTCAGGCTTTTACAAAATTTCGTGTCTTGTCGCACCTATGAAGAAGAATGTCCTCGGGACAAATTAATCAACATAATTAAATCCCGGGGCTACTTACGATTTACGAGTAAAAATTCTAACGGGCAATTTTTTTTTATTATACCACAAACTTTAGCAAAAATTCGTATCACTTTTCATAACCTCACGCAGATGGGGAAGAGTGTGGTAAGATGGAGGACAGAATGACGTCAGTGTTAGTTGAAAAATTTAACCCGACTGCAGCGCCGTCAGCTAATTTTATGGGTACATCGAGGACCGTCGTAAATCACCTACCCCTATTTTACACGTCTATCATGTGTGTTTCAAATGAAAACATTGAAAGGAAAATCAATATGTATGTACATAAATCTACAGTATAAAATAGTCGATAAGAGAAATCACAAAGTAATCACTTATGAGACTGTAAAGCCAAGATCATTTTTTAAATGGATTAGTAACGCAAACTGCAGTCTAATACAGAATTCATTGGCGAACTGTTGAATGTGTCAATAAATCTGTTCAAGAACTAGCATAATATCGACTATATTGTGTGTATATATATATCTGTATGTGTATATATGTATGTATATACATGTTTAAAGGGTAGTTTGGGGACAATTTCAGATATACAACGTACAAATTGAGGATAATTGTATAGTTTGGAATCGGGTCTCAATCTAATTTCAACATAACGCATGCTTTGAGGACCATAAAGCGGCTCTCAAACCGAATCTGTTTTATATTTTTCCAATGTTACACACCCAGTATCTGTGAAGGGCTTAGAAATTTCGCCAGATTACATTAGGTTAGAATTTCAATGCTATGATGTCCCAAGGTTTAGTTTTTTTTTTTTTTAAACATTAGCTCGCTATTGTGAATGCTCAAAAATTGCCTGGGTCCTCAAACTATACGAACTACATGAGTATGTATGTATGTATATATATAGACAGAGGAAAGTTATTTAGGAACAGATACCAAGGTCTAGTCGTCACGGTGACGAAATGCCGTATCTTTTGGTGAACCAGACAATAAGTCAATGTCATTTAGAATTGGCTCTTCGCTACAAAAAGCAATTTCCCTCCTGTTGTTCCGGATTTGATTAGAAAAATTGCGATGAATCTGACGCTGTCGATGTATTGACAAATAGCCAATTCGCTTTTTTGAATGGAAAACAAATTCCAGAAATATATTTCCACGGAAATTTTGGTATCTCATTCGATATCTTGGAGTAAAGTTTATTAACCCTTTTCACTGGACTGTCGCCTCTCAGGCGCTACAATATTTACAAAACGGGGAGATGTCGAGTGCAAAGGGTTTAAGTATCCAGTAACCTTCATAACGAATGATTCTTTTAGAAAGCATGGAAATATGTAATCTTCCTTGGGAAATTCCAACACGCCGTTGTTAGATGGGATTAAAAAAAGGAAGAAAAAGTGAAACTGACTATATCTGAGAATAAAAATAAATCTGTGTTGATAGATATGGAAGTGTCGTGCGGGTCAGTCTGCATGGAATATCGTATCGCTCCTGAACTTTTGAACCTGTTGTATCCAGGTGACCTCGATAACTGGACGATCCACGTATATAAAACGGACACCCCTCCAAAGCATAACATTTGCAGTTTGAGACGTGCAGTGTGTGTTGATATCGAAGAGGAATCATGAAGTTGCTTTATTTCCTTTGCCTGATCATGCTGGCCATGGCGTGCTTGATGGGAGCTGACGCCAGTGAGTATATTCCCTAGTCCAAGATTATTGACAAGTAAAACATAAAAATGTCTTTCATGCTTACAAGAATGTACAGTGAGACATTTAAATTTTAGAAAAAATTTCTTTTCAAGCATTATACTATTATATGTATTACAGAATGCACTGAGGCTGAATGCAGAAAATCGTGCGGTTTTGTTGGAAGTATTCCTGGGGGAGCTGGTGGAAAGTACTGTGTCGATGGCTCTTGTCGTTGTTACTTGACTCAATCATGAAGAGTTACTTCTTGAAGATATAAAAATACCATAAACTAAATGTCTGTTAAATGTACACTTGAGATGTCAATAAAACGTTGCTGATCATAAAATACATAAACATAACATGATTCAGGAGTAAGTACTAAGCAGACTATTATATAATATTTTATGGTTTATAAAATAAGCTAGAAACTATCAAAAGTACAGAAAGTCTCCTCTGTCTGTGACTTGCTAAAAAAAATGGGTCTGTATCGACTTCAATGGAATCTATACAAAGAATTGCTATTGTTAACGCATTGCCGCAGTTTATTCTAGAGCACAGACTCACTCTCAAGATTTAGTTTCTACCATGGATTATCTTGACTGAACTACGTTTCCAATTCCTGGCGATATACAGTTCCGTGAGGAAAACTAAAGTGCAGCCAAACAATCCAATAAGCAATACAAGGAACGTAAGAGAGTAGTGATTTAAGGTTAATTTGATATCCTTGGTATTCCTTTTTCCGTTGATTCTCTTCTCCTTCATTTTTATTGGATAAATCATGTTCTCGCACCACTGATTAAACAGACCAGCCTGTATCATTCTAAGGAGCAGCGCGTCGATCCTGTCCAGGTAAGGTGAGACGATTCCCACCACGTATGCCAGCATATAATTCGAAGGATATTCCTCGACTACGTGCATCAAGTTATTACCCTCCTGGTCGTAATAGTTTGTCAAATCCTCGAGTTTCAACTTGGCCAAACGAGTTAGAGCAATGGCCTTCCTGTTAAAGGCTACATAGTCCTTGGTATGGATATTTGACGGTACACTTTTCATTTTCTTACGCAATATATTACTGACGGGACTGTTCTCTCTGAAGGTGCTCGCCATGAGGTTGTCATACTTTGTTACTATGTTCAAATCGGTCTCAGCCACGTCTGCCAGTGTATGAAGTTCCCTCCTCATCATTGGCTTGCTGAGTGTCGATACCAGACAACTTTGATAAAGTCCAACGATGACGATACTGAGCAGCAGGACGTTGCAGAGGAAAAGACGCTGCGCTGAAGATTTTCCACCTTCCAAAGGATAAAAGACATTTATGTATATGTCGAGAAATATTTTTAAACAAGGATGAATCTCAGGTGGTTCCGTTTGGTATCGTTTGTCTGGCAATTTATCAGCTTCAACGTGTGTCGTGAGGCTGGTTAAAAAGTTAGGGGTGACTGGCTGCTTGAAAAATTGATTATTTTCAGCGACTCTGTCAAGTTCAAATTTCTCTTCTTCGATCTGAGGAAACACGTGTAACCCAGTTTGTATCTCGTGCAGCGGATCTCTTTTCCAGACCTGACGTTTGGGGTTGTTCCTGTAGGAAGTCAAGAAATGCATGCCGTTATAATTTTCATTAAAACGTTCAGATTGACAGTTTTTAAAGGCTTTACGTAATCTTGACAATACTACGTTTCCTCTTGATATTCTTGGTGTCTGCCAGTGACATCTTGGATTTAGTGGATCGTGATGATTTTCTTGATTAACTTCACCGCTGTAATATTTTACCAGGTGCCAGAGGACAGCGACTATCATGTTGTACGCAAGAAGAAGGTACCACAAGGGGTGACTGAAGGGTGTAAATGGCATTGCGTATTTCGGAACTGGTCCGGAAGATGGCGCTAGGAGACAAAGTTTATCTTCGAAAATTGCTACGGTATATTTATAATAGTTCATGTTTTTATAATATTTCATAAAATAGCCAGTGATAGTTATATCGATCTTTCCGTTTTCTATCCTGTGCAGGCCTTCCAAGAATGGATCGCTGTGAGAGGAATTGGTTTGGATGACCTTGATGCGAAACTGAGAATTCATATACTTCTTCAAGGACCTCAATGCTTCGGCATCCATCCCGGAGAAGGCATATTTCCCATTCTTCTCCGTACTGATCTTCATCATGAGGGAATTAAAAACGGCCACGTTCAATGGATAATTATTCAAATCAGTAAAATCCTCAAAAATCCTCAACGGATCCTTCCAAACTTTTACACTTTTTTTTCTAGCCTGACTGGTCCAATTTTTAAATCGATATTTAAAATTATCTGTACTGTTTTCCACGGTGTAACTATTTATACGAGGATCCCAGTCGACCAAGGAAAAATTCAAATTGGACGATTCCTCAATCAATTTACCCAGCTGATTTTCAATCTTGAATATTTTACTGTATTCACTGATATCCTTCATGGTCTCTTCCTGCGATCCTTCTAAAAGTCCTTCGGGTACTTGGGATGCGTCCAAGTAAACTTTTTCCACAGTGCCGTATTCCTCGTGATAAAACACGAAGGGCGAATACTTGTATAAACAGCGAAAGTTCTCTTGGGCCAAAGTTACAAGGACTTTACACGCCTTATATTTTCTCCACAGAGAATCGAAAATTAATTTCGGCAAACTTTCACTCTCGTAACCGACAAATACGATGATGAATTTACTCGCAGCATTCCAAAGATAATTTTTCGACTCTATATACCGATAAAGTCTCTGAAAATTATCGACCACGATTATCCAGGTTAAACCGGCATACTTCAGAATGGCACTGGTCGTAGAAAGATTATCAATGTCGACTTGATAAGTAGTAAGATTTAGTCTCCCTAGATATTTCGTAATGGAATCCGCAGTTTCGTGACCACCGGTCAGCGAGCAAACACTCAATTTTAAGGGATCAAATTCAGCTGAATTTTTTACACGGTGCAGAATACGTGCCAAATTCCTTAACATTTCCTTTCCCAATTCAGGATCCCGTACGTGATCCTTATAGTAGACCCCGTAGAACGGTTCCCCTTTCACGTGAGAAACAAACAGCACAAATATCCAAACATTTGTCAACTTGCCCATCTTCGTCTCAACCTTTTCCTAACTCACGCGGGTTACTTCAGGAGATGACAATGGACACCCACAGATCGTACTGAAATTCAATAAAATCCAATATCGATATACAAAGTCAAGCCATTTAGAGACTCACAAAAAAATATTTTCTCACGAGCAACAGGTTACTGAAGAATTACACGATAAATAAATTTCATCCGAACCCTTACCTTTATCATCGTTCCACATAATTTACCATCATCCCACGTAAATGCTTGTATTCGTCTGAACTTCTGTAACTGTGCACGGGATGTGACATTTTCCAAAAAAAATTTTAATATTATATATGTATAAAATTCATATATTATTTCATTATATAAATATATATATGTCTCACCTGTTTCCATAAAAAATTTTCTTTTCTACTCAAATAATTCCTTTTCAATATATACTACTCGTGTGACCATATATCTGAAACGTATTCGAAATAAAAGGTTCGACTTCCGATATCACGAGCAAAACGTGTCTGACAAATGACATGTAAGATCACTGATCTCATTCAGGTTTCCTAATGACACAGGTCTAGTGACAAGCGATTGCGTTCTATCGCGGTTGTTCATCGCATTTAGAAATCCAACAAATTTTTATTCCTTTCTGAGGAACCCATCGAAAGCAATCAATAACCCCAGACAGATTGTTAATTTCAAATAGAAATCGCATGTCGCGGACAGTTTAATTACGAAGCTACTAAATACTTGAATAATTGAGAAACTGTAGTAAATAACTTTATACAGTGTAATCCAACTTTTAAGTGTTTTCATGTAAACTAAAGACCCGCTTGGATTTTTAATAAGATTATTATCTGTACACCGTGTACGTGAAGCAACGTTACCCAAGCGTCACACGTTCCTCCTTACAGCAGAATGGGAGATGACGAACTTGGACATACCAATTTCTAAAAATAATAATAACAATAATTGGCTATTAATACAGAAGGGACAAATGATACTAGTCTAGGGGGTGATAAATAAAAAATGACAAATAGAATATAAAGTCTGTAAATAACATACTGGATTGATAGCCAAGCACATGAATGCTAGTCCTGTAATTAAATGTGTAAAATATTTATGTGTCACGTTGTATGAAAAATCGACAATGAAAATGAAGTCGTTCGTTGAGTGTATATATATATATATATATATATATATATATATACATATATAGGTGACTTTTATGTCAACATAGATGGGATGGACTGATCAATTGTCTCTATCTTCCAGTTTAGTAAAAGATAGTCACCATTTACTTGATGTGAGTATAAAAATCACTAACGACAATTTTAACGATCGTTTCGTCCCACAGATACAAAAAATGTAGTAGCCAAAGTGCTGTCGTAGTAGATCCGAAAGAATGCGTTCGTGAATAAAATAAAAGCTAAAAAAGTTCGTGCTCCGTCGGACAACAGTGACATCTGCATTTGTTAAAAAAAAAGGGGGGGAAAATACGGTACAGTTTAGTTGGTCGAGAGCTGTCATTTTAGAAGTTAATTATTTATACGATAATTGAGGAAAAATACAAAATCCATGCCACGAACTTTATACGGCTCAAATTTACTTTATCTGATGTTTGATTTGTATCTAAGTTTGACAGCTTTTTTTTTCTACGTGTTTTTACCTCCATTATTGTCAGTTGTGAAAGAGTTTATAGTATGGGTGGCAGACGCTAGACGAGACAAAAAAGACATAGGAAACTATCAATTTAGAATATTCAAATGTCCCGCGTTAAGGGCATGAAATTATAGTGGGATAAAATCATTGACTGGTACGATCAGTGAAAATATTGTGTTCACGAAATCTTCCGAATCTCGGATGCTTGGAGGGTTATATAACGGTAGAATACAAATTTCGTAGTTTACGATCTAGGCCTGATTAACGTTACAAAATTATAGAGCATTTCTTTGTTGTTCTCTACCGCCGTACATCGTCAATGCTTGATTCTCAGTCGTTCAAATAAATGCTAGGTAGGGTTTAATCGCGAAAAAAATAGTAATCGCGTGTCAACGATCTCCGTCGATTTCGCAGAGCTTACGCAAAAGCTTGTAAATATTTATTTCGACAATTCTGATATATATTTACGCCTATTTCCCCATTAGAGTAATCTTTGTTGGCAAAGAGAATCGACTTAACGCAAAGCACATAACCTAAACGTCAAAGATGATTCTAAGTACACTAGCGGGGACGTAATTGTATCATTTATGATTCATATGCAAGCAGGAATGTCATGATTATATAACACAGGTCTAACAAGCACTGTGTGTTCTAGTCTTCAAAAAGTCTTACCGTAAGTCTCTAGCGTTGAATTAGATTGACAAGAGGCACGAGTATACGCCGAGAGTGACGATGATTTTATCCGGGAGTGAAAAGCCGGCAATTTCAAATGCGCGTAATCGTTAAAAATTATTTCAAATCCTAAAAACTCACTCAGAAACCCGTCAAAATTTTACGAGTCGTTTCACCTTCTGTGATAACTTATTCGCTGCCCCATTTCATTCCATCTGATTGAAAAGCCCTGTGGATACCGAAGTACATGAAAAATTTCAATAAAATAAACTGATCGCCATTCCATCTAAAAAGGAGCAGCCAGACGCTTTATTAAATTTTAGTTGAGACGACCTTTATTTTTTACGATTCAATAAATTTCATCGAAGCTGATTGAACAAAGCTTATCTACCAATTTTTTTTTATCAGATACCAGTATGTATGAACGAATTTTTATCACATTCAAAAAGTCGATTAACCCGCCCATGGAAACTCGTTACCGTCTTTGATATCTTTGAATCGCTATACGTGCGTAACGTCAATGCGTGCACCGCCTGAAGCATACTTTGCATTTCTATGACGATTTCATAAAAAACTTCAGTAGTCATATAAGAGTCGCATGAAATTTTCCGGAAAAAAGGAAATTCGTTAAAATTTCTACACGCGTACTACGTCAAATCGATGTGATGTATACATTCGAATCCAGTATTAGAATCACGATGCTCGTATGGCTGATTAAATATAAATCCTTAAAATGACAAAGTTAATTAAACCCAAAACGCTTACCACGTCTGCTACACATCACTATTGGAGGATTAAAGAAATTTTAGTACGTGAGCACAAAACATGCATAAGGTTGTTAACTCTCGTAAAAGCAATGACACCAATCGTTATCGTAAGAATTTCTACTAGTAAGCTTTACTTACTAGCGCGTAGCCATCGCTGAATGGTTTCGCATTTCCCATAAAACAAAATTTACTGTGTTAATTATACCCAGCACTTTTACTCACGGCTATTATTTTAACGACGCCTCTGACATTAGTTACGTAGATCGAAGATCGTAAAAGAACACTCGCTTAACGTCCGCGTTGAAACAGCATTTTCAATTTCTTCCTTAACAGTTTCCAAGTTTCCCACGAGGTGGCACCAATGCTGCACTTTGCTAATGGATCAGTGCACGAGCGATCTCCTGTCGGAAAGTCTTAACTATACGAAGAGAACGTAATCAGCGTGGATGAAAGTTCGACAGATTTCAACGTACAGAATAATATAGTGCAAGAGACTTTAAAGATTGAGGCAAAAAAATCAATTTCAAGATAACAATTTTTTATTCCGATATCGACCGTTCTTATTGATCTGTCGAAAATAATTAAACGGATGATATTGAATACAAGCAAAGCGTACAAAATCAAAGATTGATCCATCATCAATTCACCCCACGTATCTTCCTGTCTCATAAAAAGAATTCCGAACGCATTGAATATCCAATATTGAAATACTTTGCTCTCAGATGATAAAGGAAATAATATTCGCGACAGTCGTGCTTTTTAGTCTGTCCCTAAATACACGTGGCACCGAAAGGACCAAGAAATGGCACGAGGACGCCTCATTCTGGACGAGCTTTATTTGTTCCGCAAGGAATTCCAGGTCGTTTGGCTTCTATCAGATTTACACGAACTATTCTTACCGATTGGGAGAATTCGTGAAGAGATTTACTCCGAATTTATACAAAGATTGTCAGTCGCTACTGTACCTGAGAACGTACAACATCTATTCGAGAGACTGTGCAGATGGTAAATTCATAATTCGTCAGACGAGATACCCAAGAACATCAAAGAGAACTGTTACCGAAAATTCTATAAAGCTGAAAGTGCCTGTTGACGAGGTCAACCGAAGTGCTGGTAATCATTTCATTGATACCCCAGCAGTAACAGTCATATTGATAGACAGCGAAGAGAGCTTGGTTGGATTTTTGAATCACGTTATACCCGAGGACTGGAATAATACAATGAAATTTCTTATCATCATGATCACGAATAACAACGACTCGACGCAGGTAGAAAATCCTGAACATGTGGCTGATAATATATTAAAGAGATTATGGCGCGAAAGACAAATACTCAATGTTATCTTTGTCGCTCCTTTTACGACCTTTGAAAGCTGCGCCTTCACCTACAATCCAATTTCAAGTTTCGCGGGACAGGATATAACGGGTGAGATTGAAATCTTCAAATTCGAATCGAGCGACAAGGCAGCAACGACGATGGCGGAAATTTACGCGCGAAATTTAAATGACCTGAATGGATATCCGTTGAAGGTTGGAATGTTCGAAAGAATTCCTACGTCTCTCAGGCTGGTGAATAAAGGCGATCACATATTCTTAGATTCCAAGAAGAAAATAATATTCACGGGTATCGACGGTATCATGTTGGATACTGTTGCGGAGGCCATGAACTTTACAACGGTTATCTACGGTCCCACGGATGGAATTGAATTCGGCTACCAAATGCAGAACGGTACATACGTCGGTACCCTAGGTAAGACTATTATTAATTTTTAGTATTTCATATACGCTTACTTATATCCCAATGATATTGCCATGCAGGTGACATCGTATCGAAAAAAATTGACGTTTCCTTCAACGGCATGTTTATAAAGAAATATGGAAACGATCCAAATGCCATAAGATTCAGTTCGTACGTTACATTCGACAAATTGTGTCTGGTGGTACCAAAAGCCTTGAAGATACCACAATGGCTTAGAGTCTTTCAAAGTTTCACCCCAACCTTATGGATGTATCTTGGAATCGTTCAGATCGTCTGCGGCGCCACCTGGTACATTATACAAAGAAGAGATCGGCCGAGTGAAGTAAATTTTCTATTAGTTCTACTGGAGACCGTATTACTCTTCGCCGGTTCACCGCGCCATCTGCCACTGATAACAAGCGGCAGGATCCTCATAGGAAGTCTGCTCCTCCTGAGTGTCACCATAAGTGGAATTTTTAACGGTAGCCTCTACAAGAGTTTCACTACGGATTCCTATTACAAGGACATCAATGAATTAAAGGACGTGGATAAATCTGGCTTACTGATTGGTACAGGCTCACCTAATCTCCGTGACACGTTCGACTCTGATAATGATTCCGAGATTATGGTAAATTTGCGAAAAAAACTTAGGGTCATCCCAATCTCAGATGTGCCGGCTATCGAGAGGACCGCTTATCTTCGCAACTTTGCGGCTGTTGACAGGAAAAATGATCTCGTGTTACGTTTAAATACTAAATACATTGATCGTGACGGCAACAGTATGTTACATATTGTTCCTGAGTGTCCACGTACGTACTTCCTTGGATATGCGGGACATAGGAATTCAATTTTTTTCGACAGAATGAACGTCGTCATATCCAGAGCTATGGAAGCTGGTTTACCGAACCATTGGTATGCTTGGGCTATCGACAATTATCTCCAAAAGAATAGCACGCGTCAATTTATTCGTATACAACAAAAGTTCGTCGGGTTTCACCTGTACGACGTGCAAACGTCATTTTTCATATTGGCAATCGGACTTTTTTTGTCTCTCCTTGTATTTATCGGCGAACACGCTCTAGATCGAAGAGTCAAAATTTATTTTAAAATACGTCAATGGTCTTGTAGCGTCTTTAACATACCTGGTGGTACGGAACGTGGGACTTATGCGTGATTAAAAACAGATTCGTATTGATAAAATATAATTGTATTAAAAATCGCTGTTATCATACCTTAATAGCACATACTGTATTTTTTATTCAAATAGCGATATCCCTGAAATATTTTTCTTTCCTCTTGTAACGTACCAACAAAGCAATTAGTCGGATATCGACCGATATCTATAAGTTTTAATGTACCGACCGGGATCTCATATAATTTCGTTAATAACCGTCACATGTCAGGGCAATCGAGTGGTGTAATCCCCACTTATTCACCTGTCGTGCAAATTCAGGATCTGACCGTGTGCCTCTGCCCTTTTGCCTCAAGACACTGAAGAGGACGCACGTGTCGATTTTGGAGCACGATAGACATGTAAATTACTGAGGCGATTGGGTCTTGTATTTCTATAAGACTATCTCATTGACACGAGAATCATATACTGACGGAG
>JARQTI010000076.1:323560-444593 GCA_030142655.1 Trachelus tabidus
ATCTACCTAAGGTGCAACGAAACTCAACCAGATAAGCGGGCACATTATTATTTCTATTTTTCATATATATCCAGACATATACATATATATATATATAGCATTTTATATCGATTGTTAATGAAGTGCGGGTCATGAGTGAGTATGCTTGGATCTGAATGAATGTGAATGTATCAATATGACGAATAAGATATTTAGGATTTTATATTGTGGCTCAAATTTATGAACTTGCTGTTTTTTATTATCCAAGCGCGATTTTTGTGTTATACATTTCAAATGATTTATTTATATAGAATAAACTAAATAGGGTTTATCCTATGTTAAATTGAATTAATAGAAAATTTCTTGCTTATTTTTTTTTATGTCTTAATAAGTGATATTACACTCTTCTTCCCAAGTAACTAAAAACAGCTCACGTACGTCTAAACACTCGGTCTCACGTATGAAAGCGCTATTGTCCAAGTCGGAACTACCATAACGTGGCTCGAACCGATAAATAAAATCTTTTATCTCGTCTCGTTGATCTTCATTCATTGATAATTTATTTTAAAAAAATTTTGCGTAAACATACTCTGCGAACAGACAAGATGGCGAAGTTCAGTAGATTCGTGAGATATACCATAACAAATTCCATTAAACCGATTTTCCAACCAGAGTCACTGTCGTTATTAAAATAAGCCAAAATTCGAGTGAAAGCTCGTATCAAGCATCAATCATTCGCGACTGGCAAAGATGACTGACAAGATTGTAAGAATAAAGAAAAATGTCAATTACACGATACAGATTTAAAAGCATGTATAAATTTTATTTTACTAAGACAGTCAGCTGATCCTACCAAAAGTACTATAAAAATTCTGTAGCTCCGTCAGGAGAGAACGATAAGAGAAGATGACTCTCGTCTGTCATTGGCAAACTCGTATAGAGGCTCAGCAAGTAGAAATTCTTAAGTGAATAAGCGAAGCAGCCGCAAAGGAAATGAGGTTTATTTTAAGCATATCTGAAAATACGCTGGCGACGTGTCTTTAGGATGTAACTCAGTCCTGTGTTACTGTGCAAGATATCATGGCCGCAGTTCGGTCTCTCTCGTTAGGAATTTTCTTAGCGGGTATCACCTCAGGTACGTACGACAATCATTAATCTGTCAGGGCAATGTAATTAATAGAATTGGGATAAGCCAGGCAAGGATGCACATCCTGTACAATTTTGAGCATGCCAAGTTCGTATTCTGCAAACAGTTGACTCAAGCAGATGGGACCGATACCCCTTTAACCCAGCACTGGGATAGACCAAAATGATTAATAGGTATAGCTATGTCAATTCCTAATGACAGATTGCTCGAGTAATCCACGAGAAAAGGCTACTGTAATCTGTGCAGCATCAGTGATGGACCAGGGTAACTGCAATCGTTTGTTACAGATATACTCGGAGTTTCCGCCTGGGATCCCAGAGTTCAGCAGTACGTATATCATCTTCCAGATAACTTCCGTCCTGAAAGCAGTATGTCAGAATAATTTGCAATTGAAATTCTAAATAATTCTTTGTATCAGGTACGTGGGATACGACCTTGAGAAAGGACCTGTACTTTACGAGGCTTATTATCCGGACGAGCAGACTGGCAATGAGAATCAGAAGAGCGCTTACCAGGAGAAACGATACTTTGATCGTGGTACAGTTTTTGAAAGATCTTATCAACTTCCGGAAGATCCATACGAAATTCCTTACGGTAGCATAAATGCTAAACCGTCGCAGAGTCAACTTCAATCCCAAGCTTATGAACGATCAAACTTGCCCTACGCTGTGGGCAACGACAGGAGTGATCAGAATGACATGGCTCCCACTGAGTATCCCAGAGAATTTCCAGCCTCCAATAAGGAGCCAGGGGATGGATTGAACGTTCCATCGGGTAATCCTGCCTACGAACAAGAATCGCGAAATTTTTTAAGAGGAAAAATAGAAAACACTGAATACCTGGTACCAGTACGTATCCCATACATAAGAGAGCTACCAGCTACGTACTCTGTTCCTGCTGATGAGATTATCTTTGGGGAACCCTATTCCGTTGAGGAAGGCCAGGTTGAAACTTTTGGTAACAGCTTCGACGATCCAAGGGCTCGTGAATACGCATTGCGAAGAAGGGAAGTCAATCCAATTCCACGGGGACGCTCGAATCTAGAAAATTTGCAATTGAGAAATGGTGAAGTTCGTTCGATGAATGAAAATTTTCGAGATGCACCGCGATACGGCGGAATAGACTTACGGAAAGTATATAACAAGAATTATAAAGAATTTCGAGATGGACCTGCTGATCCCGTGCCAATGGAAAATATATTCGCACCTCGTCCTCAGGTAATTAACTACGTGCTTTCCCCAGTGAAGAAATCAGATTCCACAATTTCCACGCCGATGCCAAAAATTTCGACGCCAAAATCCGAGGATCATCAGCAGCCACGAAATTACGGGGACAATTTGATCAACGATCAAATCATAAGGGAGGAGGAGAACGAGCTAAAAAAGGACGAAGCCAGGGTAGCATCCATTGAGGTTAGCGAAGTCCCGCGTCATAAGACACGTCATCATCACGGAGAACGCCCAAGACGCAATTACTCTCAGCATTAGTTTTATTAGCGTGACAAAAACCGTCCCAAAAGTGTATTAACACTCGTTTATTTTGTAATTTTACATTTACTTTAAGATTATAATTTAAAAAATATTAATTATGAGACTTATCGTTGCAATGCTTATTTTTTCAATTTCTAACGCGACTAATTGCTTTGTTAAAGCTTTACATGTAAAATTATATGTAGAACGACAAATAAATGAATGACGAACCACAGTACGTGTTTACAACAAAAATGAATACTTGTAAAGAAGATAAAAACAAGAGAAAATAGTTTCTTACGGGGTAGCACGCGAGTCTTCAAACTTTTACAAGAAGAAAAGTTTACAGGTCGAATTAAAGAAGTTTACGTGAAACTCGCTTTTATTTTCTTATTCGAACGAACACGAAAAATAAAAAAAAAACGAGGAAGGAACTCGAAGTTTGTTCGGGAGAATAAATTTTTCTTCAAGAAACATACTTTCTCCATTATCTCTCGTTGTGTCTACAATTTTATTTTACATCACATATGAATAACGTTACAACAATATTTTTCTTTCAACAATTGAACATACAGTTTTCTATGACCCTATGGCAACGCCTTATTTCTGTTACCGAATGCAAGAGTACATTCACCGATTACGTGATTAAAGACATTGAAACACACGATCTGCCTTTTATCACCTACCAGGATTAATGACGTGAGGTGAGGTGAGGATTAACGAATGGAATTTTTCAAAAGCTAAATTGGACGTCGAGAGGATCACAAAATTCATAACTCAAATTCAAACTGTCTCCAGTATAGCCGACAATTACGTTTGACGGCATTAAGGTTTCACACGGTATATCAAATTCACAAAGTGAATTACTGAAAAAGTTAATTTTCATTAGTAAGCATACGCTAACGTTACCAAAAATCAGTTCTCAAATTAAAAAAAAAAGAAACCTTTGCTTCATATTAAATTGGCTGGCTGTAGCACTTAAATGAAAATGACTGCTGAATGATATCATGATGAACACTTGAGCCTTCTACGTTTCATTCTCTCGAAGTTCAATCAGCCAGATTTCAAAGTGCTAATCGAGAGCCACGTGAGAAGTTCTCAAGTACTTTATAAGTAACCTACTCTATTGGAACACAACTTCATTTGGTGAATAGTCTCAGTTTGCTAAATCTATACTTTTACCTTTAATTCATTGGTTAAAGTAGCATTTTCGGGACAGGATGCCATAAAAATGTTTAGGGTGGGAATGGGAAGCGGGGGGTGGGGGGGGGCAAAGGGAAAGGTGAGGTGGAGGAACGAAGAGGGAGGGGGAGGCAATCCTTTGACCAATTCGTTTTGATAAATCAGCAAGGGACCATATTTTTCATCTCGTATCACTAAGAATCGTCTTAGACGACCAATTAATTTATCACTAAGCTAACAATAAATATCGGTGACATTTTAAATTTACCTTGAGATATTATGCAATCATAAATCGCTACAACGAGTACCGATTGAAACTCGAATGTCCTGTACAGTAATATCGAGATTTATCGTATTATAATATTACATAAACTTTCTATAAATAAGACATTTTTTTCTTTATTGTTAACGCAGTGATTACCATTAAGTATAAAATTACCGACATTGTAAAAAATATTATACATGAACTAAATAACATAGGCATCCTCTTTTCTTTTTCTTAAGTGCATGGATACGTCCACGATTCTTGCTTGTCAATCAATAATCTACATTCGATTGATTGCATCGGAGGGAGTAAAAATGTTAAAATGAGTTATTCTGTAATCTCGCGGAAATCTATAGTCTCAATAATAAATGTATTGCGACGAAGCTATACATATATTACGTGTAACATATACATTCCATTTAAGCGCTACTACTGTCTCGATATAAACATTATATACTTTGACGCATCGCTAGAAGAATTTTCTCCATTTTCTTTTCGATATTTCTTTTTTTTCACAGGTGACAGTCCACAGGTAACGAGTACAGGCTTACGTCTTTCGGGTGTTGCTATCGTCGTTCGGAGACTTCAGAGTGATCATGCACTTTGCCTTGGTACCTACGCCATATTATTAGTCATATAATTTGTACATTTATGCGAATTGAAAGCACCAGGAATGGAAGTTTCTTCTATCGTTTCAAGTACACCTTGAAGATAGCGGAATGTGGTTTAATCGAAGCGCCAGTGATATAATGTGACGTTTGAAATGCGCAACGGTGTACATTGATCATGCTAACATGCAGCGTTAAGTGAAAACGAAGCAGGTTATTCGTATGGGTGAGTTGTCACGTGGATGAAACTGAAAGCGAGGAAATTTCACATAAAAAAATATCGTAATTGGCTATACAAGAGCGACTCCCGTTCGAAGTTCATGTAAAACTTTCCCTGCATGCCCAATTTTTTGAATTTCATCGGTGATCCTGTGCAAAGATGCAATACTTTTTGAATTGGGAACGGCAATGATATTCTCGGGTTGCCGTGTGAGACACGTAGACTGTCTCTCTCGAGATTTATTCTGTATATTTTCTGAGAAATAATTTTGAAATTCGGCTCTGCAGGGGAGGTCATTTTTTGATAATTGAGTAGCCTAGTTCGTATGAAAACTCACATGTCAATAGCCTGCTGCATTCGCCTTTTATGCTTTTTAGAGTAAAATCAATTCTTGTGATTTCATGACGTACACAGTAGTAGCGTGTATAATGTAATACTTTAAAAAAAAAAAGAAAAAAGGTGAAATTCTCTGCACATGCATTCAAAAATACTTATACGGCTAGGAATTGCATTATCGACTTCTACACATATTACGTTTATAACTAGGCACGTCTTTTGCTTTTCATTCGTAACTGGGAATAGTTCTTTTAAAATTTGATAATCTAAGCAACAACAGTCGAGCTATTATCAGTTGATTAATTTATGAATAGCTGATACTCATAAATAAATATCAAATGATTTCGAAATCGTAGTTCATTGTGGAACAGCTTGGAAAATCATAGATTTGTCAACTAATAATAATTAATAGCTCGTCTCAAATTAGTACAACAAAGTTACCTATCACAATCGATGCGTCTTTTTTATGTGAAGCCTTGAAGCAAATCAAATGTCAATAGATACATAAATTAAGTTAATCTCATACTACAAGACTAAATAATGAAATGGTAAAGAAAAAAACTTGTATATAGGAATGTATCTATGCAAAGATATAATAAAATTAAATATTTTGTAATTTTTGCAATCAATTATGAGGAAACGTTCGAGTAGTTCATAATATTTTGACTTCTCAGCTCCAACGAAGCATACGCGTTCTATACATATAAGTTTCAGCCATTCGGTACAGGCTTCTGTGCTTTTCATTCATATATAATAAAACATTTTACGATTCAAGTCACATACACGATTTTGTATATGGTCTTATATAAATACCAGAAAAACATTATCGTGATAATTATTCTGTCATTATTGTATACTAGTTTACTTCATTGTACTTTAGCTACTGAATTATAATAATTACCCACAGAAAATCCGGAGTGAATGGATAAAACAAAATTATTGAAGCAAGGAAGTGGCACCTGTCGAAAGAGTACACATCCTTTCGAAGAATCAGCTTAGGTCTCTGTTGGTTATTTAAGAACAAACGTGTTATTGTTAATTTGTCAGTTGCAATAGTACGTTTCTTACATATTGTGTCTAAGGCTAGAGACAAAAGTGCACGAGTGCTGCTTTTTTATATACAACAAGAAGAATGCTAACAACATATTCAATAACAGCTATGCTAGTAAATAGTAAGTTAATGCTTTTAAACAAATAAATAGCAGTCATAAATTCATTAAAATTAAATGGGGGATAACGATATTTGAATTTTAGATACACTATTATTGTACACTCTCAAACTCATTACCAGTCAAATGTCTTAAATATTAGCTGTAAGGATGCCAAGAAGATTTAAACATTTGACTGGATAGCCGATACATGTGTATATACTTATATACCTAATTTGTTTGTTCAACATTTCATGCGAAACAAATTGAACAATCAACGCACGAAAATTGGGGCGGCCTAACCTCTGTCTATTTTAAAACAAGGACGTAAATAAGAAAGCGCATCATCCATTGTTTTCAATCAGCACATCCTACAAGTGCGTGATAAATAAAGACTACAAACCTGTCTGCCTCTGTCGATTAAGTTCCGCGAGGATAAAGTCTCGGAGCTTAGCATACGCCTTGTCCAAATTATCGTTCTCGATTACAAGATGAAAGTTTCCCGGCTGCTCTCCTGTAAATCAACGCACAATTTCGAACTTTTAATAAACTCTAAACCCTAAACGTGGCATAAATACTAAATAATATGAGCAATATACAATTAAAATACCATATTCTAATTCCGTCTTGACAACAGATAATCTGCGCTGCAGAGATTCGTCTGTTTCCGTCATACGCCCCCGTAATCGTCTTTCCAATTCACTAATAGATGGAGGTTTTATAAAAACGTAAAGAGGATCAAGCGCACTGTTCTTGATTTGTTTCACGCCCTGCGTGTCAATATCTAAGACACAAATTTTTCCAGTACGCCTTACATCTTCAACCGCTCGTTTGCTGTAAAGATTGACTTTTTTTAATTTTTGCAACGTTGAAAACTCCCTACGGAATAATTTACACTAACTAACGATTTTACCTGGTTCCATACATGTTGTTGCTGAAGGTGGCACTTTCAATAAATTCACCTTGATCGATCTGCTTCTGCATATCTTCCTTATTAGTGAAATAGTAATGCTTGCCATGTTCTTCTCCGGAACGTGGGGGTCTTGTAGTGTGCGAAACGGAAAACCCAAAGGTATCAGGGAATTCCTCGAAAAGTCGCTTTATCAGCGTACTTTTGCCACTTCCAGAAGGACCGCATAACACCAAAGGACGCGGACCTTTTTGAACCATGCTAGATATGCCTGCAAAATTGAATACATTTCCGTTTTAAATTGTACTTACTAGTAGTCAACATTATAAACATTATGTCAATTATAATATCACGTTTGACTTGGAATGACGAACTTAGATATCAAGACAATGTACATAGTCATACCTTTTCTTAACAGTTTAAAACCCACTGAGAACATCGCACTCTAGGGAACGTTCAAACATTAGTGTAACATATTCCAACTGAATTCAGATATAAGTTATAGGACAAATTTAAGAACTTGTTTCAACAACATGTTGACATTGACAGAATTGAACAGTCTGTAGAATCCTCTGACATTTAATATGACAATGGCTAGACAACAAATTATATAGGTTGAGATCAAATACATACCACTGTTTTATGAGTCATTGTGCAATTATCATTATAAGCTAAAGCAAAACTATTAACTACACGATCAGAAAGCACATCTGATGAAGCAATAAAGGCAGTTGGTATAATTACACTGTTTATGCTAGGACTAGGCCAAGCATACTGAAATTCAGATATAATATATAGTGATTTTAAAATTTAATGTATGAACTGTAGTACCAATCATAAAAAACTACAAATATTTATACTAAAAAATCATATACTAACAACATAGAATATTTATTTATGCATAATCCTACTCTTACTTTGGTTCCAATAAACATAGTCCAATGATACGTTATAAACTTTCAGCTCACAAATAAAAAGATTATTGCTTTCAGGGATTTGCAAGTGGTTAAGTTTGAACACTTATGTAGGTTACTATGTGATTTATAAATAGCTCAATGAAGTATATGCGTCATTGCTATATTTGCAAAGAAACAATTAGTGTTATATATAACAGAAATAATTTGACCTCACCAAAATGATAAATGGAATCAAAAATAGCCATAAGCAATAAAACCACAAACAATAAAAATTATAAACAGTTAAAAGAGTTTAAAAAATCAAAATATTCCATGAAAAACATATAATATTGCAATAGTAGTTTAAGATTAACAATACCTAGTTAATATATATTTAATAACAAATGTCAACATGAAAGTGAAAACCAAAATTAGTGATAAAATAACAATGATTGAATGATGATCAAAGAAAATCTGAAAAAATAGTAATATAAAATGCAGATATGAATGCTGCCATAGTAAGATGCGATGAACGTCATAAAATGATGAACCCAGGTCCATATTTGGATTCCATAAAATTAACAATGCAATGGAATGAATAAATTACTAGATAAAACTCACATGCCAATAAAGAGAGCAGCGTGATACTTAAGAAATATATCGTACGGACAAGAATTCAAGAAAATCGTCGCGTGCCGATGTGCTATTTTATATGCTGGCCGCGAAAGTGAGACCAAGGTCTTGAAAATATTGATTTTCCGACGCAAAACGTGTCGTAAAAGGAGCGACCGACAAGCACGAAAGAAGTTTCCACAGCGGCATAATTACTGACAAAGCGGTATTTACTACAACACTTGAAAAGTCATATTTTACTAAACGGCACCACTCCCTGGCTTAGTAATAAGCCATAACCTTGAATCGTGTTCCAGTCCATGACAAAGAATCCATACTTTGCTATTATTAATCGCCTTTACGCGATTTTGAGTTTTATCCGGCACGCGATTACTTCCGAGCACATTGCCATAGAAGAATGGAACTTTTAACTTTTATACGTTGTTTCATGATTGTAATACATATTTAAATGCCTTACCGTCGAAGTCTCCTTGTGCTCGTAAAAAGCTGCACGTCAGCAATTCTCGTTACGAACTTTTTGCAAGAAAAACTCTTGAAACGTGCGGCTCACGACCAGTAGTGAAAAAAAAGGGGCAATAGATCCTAACTGATCCTAACCGCTGGTCTATCAGGCACGTTTGTACGTGACATTCGTGCGCATGTCTCCATCACCTGTCCTCATGGTCGCCTTTTTAAAACGTTAATACGGAACGTACATAGGTATATATTTTCTTTCCCTTGAGTCCTATTTTCCTTATAATTTACTACGTTTTATGTAGTCTGCTTGATCGATGACTAAATTGTAGGTAAAAAATTTCTTAATAATGTAATAAGAAAATTTAATGCACAGTAAAAGTTTCTACAGAATTAAATCGTGTTTTCCGATTAAAATAAAACCGTTAACACTGTCGACATGGAATTTGTATGTTGGATAAAAAGATAATAGTATTTTATACAACAAATTTATATAGATTTATTGACCGTAAGATTTACGAATGTTTCATTTTTATAAGTGCTTTAGGAATCATATAAACTAAATGACATTTACAGGAAGAATTTTAAATCGCCTAAAAGAGACTTAAAATAATTATTACTAAATTTTATTGGCGTGTCAACTAAATGTATTTGCACGAATAGAATTTAAATAGAGCGAAAAATTGTAATAGAACGTTATTAGGTAATTTGTTTTTTATGTATCGGTGCATCCAGTGACTGGAGTCATGCCGATATAACATATGATACGAGGTAAGAATTTTTCTATCTGAAGAGAAATAACTAAATATCCGGTGCTTCAATATTGCAATCAATGCCTGCACCAGATAAAATATACAGCAAAGAATGCGATTAAGTAAAAAGTCTTTAAACGTCCAATTTCATGTCAAAATACAATCAAATAAAATCGAACTCATAATAAATACAGACTGTTTGGTATTGGACGAATTATAACAGATTTATCTTAGTAGCAGTTAGTCTTTTCGTATGTATATATAAATTTGAAATTACCGTACGATGAACTCGCAAGGTCTTTCTTTAATCTGGAATAAAATATAGATTAATTTGATTAAAGATCTATGTATCGCGCCTATCTATTTTTCCGTTCAATATGGCCACACATACATTCAACATACTCGCGCTAAAGAAGCACAAAGTACAAATAAAAATAATTATCACATTACGTTTTACCGTCACTGACGTGCGGCCATTCACACGTTTTGTACGTGACAGATTTTACAATAACAGTAATAATGGCAATGATTATCGTAGTCGAGTACCCAATACTCTCCCTGTTTTCGGCACTCATTAATTGTACGCAATCTCTTTTTCTTTTTCATTACTCGATTCTTCTCAGTTTCATTATCTTTCAAAGTTGCTAGAGTACAGCACACAAAGATAGAAAAACCACTCAGACTTCAGTGGGTCCAGCAGGCTTAGCCTGCGTTCTTCGACGTGCAAGTTCTGACATAACAACAGGACCAACGTGAGGCGAACGCGGACTGCTTGACATTGCTTTGTAAGTCGCCGCTACTGCACTCTGAAATAAATCAGACAGATTTATGATACTGTCACTCCTATGAATATTAATTTATAATACCTTGAAACTATGTGGATCTCTGGTAATATCTGGCAAGATTTTATAAGGAAGACGATGCCTATTGGCAATCCATGGATACTTCAAAATCGAAGCTGCGGTAGGCCGTCGATTAGGATCAACGTGTAACATTCTTCTAACGAGTTCCTTAGCTTCATTTGATATCTGACACCATGCTCCACTTTCCACGTCTACGCGTCCAGGACCAATACGATCTAAAATGTCGCTTGCACTGTCCCCAGGACTATTTGGAAATGGAGTATACCTGCGACAAGTCATACTCTGTTATTACTTGTTCCGTATACCTAAAATTAGTTTAATGAATAAATTCATATTCTTTATTAGTTGGCCTGTTGATTACCCAGAGAGCATGATATATAACAAAACACCAAGCGACCAAATATCGCAAGCGGCGTCATATCCTTGACGCTTTAATACTTCAGGAGCTACGAAGTTTGCCGTGTAGCAAGGCGTCATTAAAAGGCCATTTTCAGCACGAAGCTGTTTTGCGAATCCAAGATCGCATATGCATAATGTAGTCGGGTCACCTCCTGCTTTTGCGTATAAAATATTTGAAGGCTTCAGGTCCCGATGAACCACCTGTTATATAGAAACGTTCTTATAATGAGTTAGACCTTAGGGTTGCCATGGGAAAATCAATAAAATGAATGACACTCGCCCCATTTTCATGGAGATAATGAACTACACTGGTGATTGTATGAGTAACTTCTGCGGCCTCTCTTTCCGTGAAATTGCGCCGTTGTAGTAGACGATCGAGTAACTCCCCACCGCGTAAAAGTTCCAGAACTAAATAGGCCCGCCTGTCATCCTCGTGAACTGCACGCAGAGAAACAATATGTGGATGTCGACCATATCGTAAGAGGATCTCTATTTCCTCGGAAGGATCACGTTTCAATTTTTCAATGACCTAGAGAAGAAATCGCTTGTAGATGTATGTTTGAATACGGAGCTGAGCTTGAAATTGGTGTTATCGGCATACCTTGATTGCATACTCCATTTTTGTACCTTTGTGTACTGCTAAGTAAACAGTGCTATAACTTCCTTTACCAATTTCCTGTTTAAATTCGTACTCGTCGCTCACAGAAGTAGGATTGACGTAAGCTGGGAAGGTGTTGCTAATACTTTCACACGTTTTAAATTCAGTCTGTCCTTTGGTATGTTCCTCTAGAAGGCAAGGCGCGACAAAACTAAATCCACGAAACAGTTCATGGGCATTTGCACTTGGTGGTATTCCAGGTGAATCTATAAATTACATAGATAAAGCTCTCGCCAATTCTTCAAAATGGCAAATTAATTGATCTTCACGAAAGTCGATACCTTTAGGTGTTTTGCAGGTAAACTCACTGTCAAAATAAAACGCATCATCCTCTCGACTTACAGCCGGTTTAAATGGGGGCCTTATTTCTTTTCTGTAAAGTGCATCCCAGTCAATGGATGCAAAGAATACGTGACTTTTTATTTCCTCAACTCCACCTGTAATATAAAAATTTTGATATACTATAGAAGCGAGTACTTATTGCTAATTTTTTAGATTTTTACCTGAACCAAGTCTGTTTGCTGGATTTCTTTTGAAGAGCACTCGCAATAGTGCCTGCGCTTCAGGAGAAATGTTATGTGGCATACCCAGTTTTGCTTTCAGTATCTGTGTCATGGTTTCTTTGCGATTCGTGCCTTGGAACGGAAGAGCCCCGGTCAGCATCTCAAACTATTAAGTTACGAGTTTACTAAAGGAATAATAGTTTAACGAATTTTCTGTATTGTTGCTATGTCTGTTTACCATTAGAACACCAAAACTCCACCAATCGGCTGTGAATGAATGCCCCTTTCGATTGACGACTTCGGGAGCCATATATTCAACAGTTCCACAAAAGGAATATGTTTTTGTATCATCTAATGGCTGTTTGCTTAGTCCGAAATCGGTCAATGATATATGACCATCAGTATCCAATAATATGCTGACATTAAAAAATTCAATTTAGTGTTAATAATATTACCATGCTATTACGATTAATATACATTAAGATACAAACTTTTCAGGTTTAAGGTCACGGTAAATAATGCCAAGTTTGTGTATATGATCTAGAGCTAAAGCTAATTCCGCTAAATAGAATTTAACATCATCTTCAGTGAACATCACCTGTGAAAAAAATCATTTAAAGTGTTAATATACTCTTATACAAGATTCTATTGCAATTAGCTGACCTCTTTTGATAAACGTGAAAAGAGATCTCCACCGCGAAGAAAATCAAGGATTAGATACAATTTGCCTTCCGTTTGAAAAGCATAGTGTAAGCGGACGATAAACGGATGTTCAACATCCACTAAAATATTTCGTTCCATTTTTGTTCTCACTCTATCACGAACTAAAAATAAAACCATAAAGATATAAACGCTGCTGCAGTGAAGAATTATAATACATAATATGATTAAATAATTTTGATTATACCTTTGAGAGTAGCCTTTTTTAGCACCTTCATGGCATAAAGAGTGCCACTATCTTTACCTACTACCTTCCGTACCAAAAAAACCTAAATAAATATAAATACAAAGTAACATTACTCCACTCAAGAAATATATATTCATTACATCCAACTGATTGTTATTATGTTAATTCACCTTGCCAAATGAGCCCTGACCGAGAACTTTAAGGAGTTCAAAATGATTAGGCTCAGCCTTCTCATGTCCATCTCGAACGACTTCCCGTACTTCAATTTCATGCGACTCTGAACAGCCATTGGATCGTGGTTCAATCATGCTGCCCTTCATAACCATGGATTCTTCCTGATTTTCTGCTGGCAGGATTTCTGTGCTCTGATGCAATGGTACATTAAATAATGTTAACAATCATCTAGGTGCATCAAAGAAGATTAATTTGAATAATAATGCAGAATGGAGCACATGAGATAAAATAACTAAACTGAACGTAAAATTACGTTGAAAAATATCCCGTCCCTGAAAACCAATGCTCATCGCCATTTAGTAAGATGCCAAGAAGGCCAAAAGTTTGAAAGCAAAATCTGTTACCTTTTCGGTTACATTTTGCTGATTCCAAGGTACTGTCAAAGTCGCCAACGGCATTATATTGGATGTCGTGCTTATTTTGAATAATATAATTGTTCGTGACCGATATTTTCTAAGGTGTTAGCTGCGATCACCAACATTTAGCAAGTTTCAAAAATACCTGTGAGCAATTTCAACCGTCTGGCTTTATCACTATGATTAATGTTAACACAAGCACAGAAAACACAAGTTCGCGGTCAGCGCACGTATCGACCACAGATAACAGATTTACCGTGAAAAAACTCAAACCGGAACCACAATACTACGTGAGACCACAGCATGGTACAAATAAACGAGGTATAGCCACTAACCATAGTATTTTGGATCAGATCGCGCAGGGCCCAACGGCGCCATATTCAAAGCGACGTAGTATCAGCAGAGATGAATAGGTTATATTCAATATTTGTAATAAGAGATGAATATTCATCTCTGGTATCACATTCAGGGGACTTATTTACGTTTTGGCCCGTAAAGAGATGGCACCTCAAAGTAGTACCGTTGTCACGGCATGACTTCATACATACGAAAAATCAGCCAATCAGAAGAGGGGAGTCCAGTAACGTCACAATCCACATACGTGACCGCTACTAACTATACCTCGTCTATTTGCATCTTGATCTACAGTACGTACCTCGATACGGTTTTCCTTGCATTTACAAAATGATAATAATAAACACTGCAGAACCATTATTATTTTGAGATATTAAAAATTCAACCGTAGTAGCAGCAATATCTTAAATACTATAACGTATGATACAGTTCCTTTTTTTCTATTACGTATTACTTCATTACGATTTTGACAACTAATTTTTCTGATTAGTTTCTTATCAACTCGCAGACATACATGTTCTTTTTTAAATTTAATCATTGTAACACTTGCGATGCGGATTTAGTATCACAAGTTATAATTTAAAATTCGTCACGCATTAAGAAAATCGATATTTGCATTATATATATTCGAGATCTCATTCAATTTTAATATTAGTTTTTAATGCTTTTCATTGAAAAAGGTTTATTACCCTCGATTTAACATTACTCTTGTCGGGTAATAACGTCACGCACTCATTTATCGCAAGGAATGACAACTGTAGCTTGATGAAAACTAGCATTAATACTCCGGCTGCCGTGATTTGCGAATGAACATAAGGTTCTGTCACTTTGGAATACTGATTCCATTTACTGGTAAAACGTTATTATGTGTACACTAATATTGTAGATTAATTAAAGTTATTTACACAGTGTACAAAGTGTCATTATAAAGCGGAAAGTGATAACGTGTACTTTGTATATTGTAAGGATATTTGAGCAAAAGTGATATATTTTCATAGATCAAATGAGTATAACGCTCATATAACCTAAAGTAACTCCAATCATGTTCAAACCATTCTACTTTTGGATTCACGTATTTATTTATCCTGCCATATAGTGATTTTGTTAACAGAAGTTGTAAAGTGATTGACTGTTCAGAAGAGACATTTGGTTCCCACAGAATAAGTTTACATAGTACCTAGTCGTCGTTATAAATTTCTGCTTTACCAAAGATTTAAAAATGCCATGCTGGTACTATGAAAAAAAGGAATTGCGGAATACACCATCTATCCAAGATGGTATTGATTATGATACAGAATGCAGGTATAGAAAGGAAGGAGCACGTTTTATTATTGACACTGGTACTAAAATGGATCTTGGATATAATACTATGGCGACTGGTGTTGTTTATTTTCATCGGTTCTACATGTTCCACTCTTTCAAGAACTTTCCTCGTTATGTAAGAGCTTTGTTTATTAGTGTTACATCGATTGTTGGGAAACAATATGTAATAGCATATATCACATATTTATTTTTAGGTAACAGCGTGTTGCTGTTTATTCTTGGCAGGAAAGGTAGAGGAGACTCCTAAAAAATGTAAAGATATAATAAAGACTGCCAAAACATTATTGACGGAACAAAAGTTTATGACGTTTGGTGAAGATCCTAAGGTATGTTACTCCAACGTTAGAAACCTGGAGGAACCACTGTAACCCCATTGTCATTTCCTTATTTAGGAGTTTCTGCTTCTCTAGTGTTAAATATGATGATTTCAATTCAATATAAATATCTCAAATAATTTAACTATTTTCAGGAAGAAGTAATGACATTAGAAAGAATTTTGTTGCAAACCATAAAATTTGACTTACAAGTTGAGCATCCTTACAGTTACTTGTTGAAGTATGCAAAATGTCTAAAAGGTAACAACAGTTATGTATATGCAATATAAAAACATACAATATGGATGTTGATTACATTATTTTTTTAAATATTTTAGGTGACAAGAACAAATTACAAAAGATGGTGCAAATGGCGTGGACTTTTGTAAATGACAGGTAACACTCAAAATCAAGCTATTGCAATTATAGTATACTAAAACAGACAACTTTTAATTTTACAGTCTATGCACAACATTATCTCTACAATGGGAACCTGAAATAATTGCAGTAGCACTGATGTATTTAGCAGGCAAGTTAAGCAAATTTGAGGTAGTAGATTGGAATGGGAGACAACCGAAGCACTTGCGCTGGTGGGATATGTTTGTAGAAGACGTAACAATGGATCTTTTAGAAGGTTTGTAATACAAACTATTTCTTTATTGAAATATCATTTTCCCTATATAATTTGATACATCATTTCTTTTCAGACATATGCCATCAAGTATTAGATTTATATTCACAGGCAAATAGTACCAAGGCTCCAGATTCTCCACCTTTGGTACCATCTAATGAATCTACGAGAGATCGTATAATAATACCACCGCCAATAGATTGTGCAAGCACAACTCCAAATGGTAAGTATTATTATTGAAATATTTTAAATAATATGAACTTTATTCAATAAGTTTTTTTTTTACTTTCAGTAACCCCTGGAAAAGTACCAAAAGCTGATGTTACTGCTGTACCAGCAAATGGCTGTCCTCCACCAGATATCGCGGATGGTACAAAACCATTAGAATTACCTACACATTTCCCACCATATCCAACGAACTTCCCTCCAGGAAGTGCAAGTTATCCCGCTGTTTTCCCACCAACGAACATCTCGGTACCTCCACCTCCGGTTAATGCAATGAATCACATTGTATCCGCAATGCATCATCTCGGTTCGTCGGGTTCAATTCGACCAACGCCACCCGCACCTGCACATGGGCAACCACCTTTTCAACCTTACACATATCCCGCAAGTGCAACATATTTCCAAACTGGTAATCCTGCACCTCCAGCGAGTACGCAACGTACGTATTATCCCCCGCAACCATGAATTCCTTGATTTATTTCTTAGCTACTGCTATTATTAAAATTAGAATTGAAAATATTGTTATCATCATCTGCACGATCTTTATTTTTTTTTATTAATGGCAGGTAAAAAATTGAAAGCTGCGATATACATGTAAAGGTTTCCTTTATTAAACAAACTTTCACCAATAAATGTGATCGGAGACTCTGTACAGTGTATTACTTCATTGAATACGTTCACAAGTGGTTGCGCACTTCTGGAGTCAAGTGTAAAGTTATCTGTGTATAAGACATATAAAACTGCAGGTATTTCCATCACCTCTGCGTAAGACATAACTGTAAAAGGCATAAAATGAGATCAGGGATTTCCTTTGTTTTCAGGAGTTTCCTATGGATGATTGTAATGTAAATGCTTTTGATTATACAAAACTTTTGTATACTTGACAAAGGAAATTTAAAACACAAAAATCAAACAATGTTTGCGTACAGTGATCCTTAATTGTAGGAATTAGATATTTCTATTGTACATACATATGCAACAACTGTCTGAATTAAATGTGAAGTTACAAATTGTAACTATACAATATTGACCATTAATGTTCACATATTCGTACATCTAATGAATAGTGAATCAATAAGATATTAGATAAGTTATAAATGATACCTACTATTTTCACTTGGCCTATAGTATAATTTTTTTATAATAAAACGTATTTTATACTATATGGTGTACTAACCTCCTGCTACAACACCTGTTACTATGTTTGGCTGCTCAAGATATTCTGTATTTTTTAATTTTAGTGAATCATCTGCATTTTTTGTAGCCAGTATCCTAAGAAATGTACCATCAGATACAGAAGAACTTTTGTATTGCAAGACGTGATTTGTAGTTATTGTGATTATTTTTTCAGCCTTTGATAAGAGGTCATTTACCTAGAAGGATAGATTTATTAGTAACTACTATAATCTGCAATATTATAATAATATTCTAATAAATTCATCCACAACTTACTGCTTCAACAAATTCACTCGCATATTTCATTTCTATATCAGTGCTTACGATGCATATGAAAAGATCCTTAACTTTGTACATCACTGAGGGTTTTTGATGATCCCCATGATTTATAATGCCAATTTTACTAGACTCTTGCGTGACACAGTTCTTCATAAAAGCTACACAGAGTTTTATATTTCTACATTGAATGAAAAAGTATGTGAAAAATTAGGAAATCATTCGTACCAGTCGCTTTGTCACCTTCTACCACTAGAAGCATTTTCATCTTACTTGGTACATCTTTAAACCACTGTATAGAAAAACTTCTATAATAAAATATTTTTAATTCGTTAGCAATTCTGATATATAACAAAACCAGATGACAAAATATATAATGTAAAAGTACATAAGAGGTTATAACATGGAAATAAAGAATTACATTTTATTTTCAGAACTGGGAACTTCCTCCTCATCTTCATCGATCCAAAAAGCTCGAGAACTGGGATGTATAACTTCTCCAAAGTAACTTGCCATTTTACGCTAGTAATCTTGGTTGCACACTTATAAAAAACTTTTAATGTTTATGATCAATGCGCTTGTCATCGCCTGAACCGCCGAGGAGTAAGGTTATAACTTTACCGGGAAGATATTAGTATTGGAGAGGGAGACTAGTCTTATGAGACTATGCTACTTTGTGCCTGATAGAAAGTCGGCACACATTGAAATGCTATAGATTTAATTTCAGGCACAGAATACACGAGGGCTGACGCTCAACTCCCCTCAACCCTCTCAATGTATTTGTTAACACCAAAGTCAAGGAAAGGGCCTTATGGAATAGGGCAAAGAGACAATATTTTATATATTTTAGTCATACTTATTCTTTCATGTTCGCAGTATGAATTCAATTTGAATTGTAAGAAATAGAGAATTCAAAGATATTAGTACACTGGCTCACTTTACTTGGCAAGGTGTTCTCCATTTCTAATCAAAGTTTGCACTCTGAAGAATAGTCAGTACGCTTTATCACTATTAACTACTTTATTAATCCATTTACCTAATAGTAATATATAATAATTATGTACCTATATCATGGAAAAGTATAAAATCTCTTAGTAAATTTCATTATGCATCTGCGTGTGAAATGTGTTTATCAACAATTATTCTACCTTAAATTCACTTTCAGTTTCACATATTTATATTAATATCGTTTGACGATACTCAGATATACATATCCTCGTTCGTCCTACCACTAATTGTCAATGCACATTGCTTCCATTGTGCAACGTGTGATATTGTAAAACTAGAGAGAGCATTTTGTGTCTTTTATGTGTATAAAAAAATACTTTTATATTCTATAAACGCTATTCAGAGTACCTAATCTCAACAATGACGTACTCAGAAGACTCGTTTAAAGATCATAAACCTAACGCGTGAGCAATATTCATCCCAAGCCGGGCCGTAACGCCTTTTACAACGCGCATTGTCTCTTATCGCGCGGTACATTAATGTCAATGTACAACAAATAGCTGGGTAATACGCGAGGAAATGGCTCGTCAAACACATTGAAGCCATAGACCATTGCATTATCACATCACCCAAATAATTTGGGTGTCTCACATATCCCCAAAAGCCAGACATTATCAGTTTCTTACCACGTGGTGTTGGGATGGTTTCCAAGTCTGCAGAATAAACAGGAATATTTTTACGAACATCACATATAATGTTAGAATGGAAGATTTAGTACATTGTACTTACGAGAAAGTGCCGGGCAGAGAGGATTCTTCCTGAATTCATTTTTCTGTGAATTACTCAACCTATATAATATGTAGCCAATCAGAAAACACAAAACAGGCACAGCCAGCAGATACTCCGACTGCTCAGTTCTAAAGGTAGAACGAAAATATTATTATTTATCAAACGTAAGTATTATTACGTATTTCGTATAGTTCAGAAATTAATTTACTTGTGATGGAGCAAATATCTTGTACTCAGTGTGGATAAGAATGGGTATAGTAGATGTCCGACACAAAGCATATAGCCAGTTCCTTCGTATAGAAATCCAAAGGATGTGAGTAGAGAAGATTCAAATAAAAGAGTGTCCAAACTATAAAATATCTGTAGAGATGCTGCTAGCAGTAGTGCTATATTCATTTCGTCCCAACTTGAGCTTCCGGACTCTTCTATTGATTTGAAAATCATGATAGAATTTATAATGAGCTGTAGAATAAATAGTTACAGTATTAATACACAGTGAAGAAAATAATTTTTATGAAAGTAAAAAATATAGAATAATGGTTACCGCTCCGATTACGCCAGTACGACATAGAATCATCTTAAAATCCAATGGTCCAAATCTTGGATTTATTTCTCTACCTTGCCAGAAATCATATATGACATTATCAGTTGATGCATACATGTTAAGAACAGCAACAGATGCTCTACCGCCCTTAATATAAAGCACCAATGCCAAAAAAGCTCCAAGAATCCATCCACTGATTGATAATTGCAATGAATTTTGCAAGATAAATTCGCCGATTCCATAATCATTATACTCGCTGATACCGAGTAATGAAAGTGACAGTATAGCAGCAATTAGGCCTGAAGCAAAAGCAGGAGTTTCAATGAGATGATTAGCATTACATTTATGAGTTACACGCGTTGAGTGTTACCATTTATGTGATACTGTAATATGCCAATTTTGCTGTGTTGACCGTCTACCAGTTTGCCAATCGGCAAAGATGAGACAAATGACACGAAAAACAGAAAGCCGGAGTACAGTAAGAAAGCTGAGACATTTAGATATGATTTCCAGTTTGTAGGTACTTGAGAGTATTGCGTGAAACTACAGCGTCCGTACTGGCAAGCAATTTGCGGCAGTATAACACTGGCAGGTAAGGCAAATATACAACATAATGCTCCGATCCAACCACCCCATTCTTGGGGTTTGCTAACAAGATCCATTTCTTTTTTTGGCTTTTCAACAACGTCTGGTGTATCTGAGAATGTGTCCTCTTCATAATGCAAGATTTTGGCTATGTCCTACAAGTTTTTAATTACAAAGATATAGACATTGTTTGACTCAATTGAATATTATAATTTAAGTATCACGTACTTGGTCTCTTTGTACTGAAAATCCTCTTTCCTTAGGTATGTATTCATATAATTGACTCTTCTTTTCTACAGGAAGCGAGGCAGCTCGGTCAATTTTTTTGGTTAAAACAATCAATTTATGATTGTATTCCAAATTAATAGCACTTGACATTGTACGTATCGATCTACGCGTCACTGGTCCTGTTTCTCTTAATCGTGTTTGAAGAGATATTAAATCAGTAGCGGTATCTTCGCTGTCATCTCTCTTTTTTACATCTTTTTCAATCCCATCGTTTGAATAAGCTGCATATAAATGTAATGTAAATAACTTGAGATATAATACCCACTCATTTTAAGTATAAAATTATCACGTACCAGAGGATGTTTCTGTTTGAGCAGCTGATATCTTTGAGAGTCTTGTACTACGAAGAGGTAATCTTCTTGCACGTGTGTTAGGAGATCTGGCTGGAGATCTCCTACTGGGAGACTTTCTGCTAGGAGAGTTTCTTGATGGACTTTTTCTAGTTACTTTTCCACGTGATCTGGTTGTACTTCTAGAAGTTCTTTCTGCCTGTAGTCAATAATAAAGCATCGTATATATATGATATTATAATCAGACACATTTTTAGATCAAAGTTCAACTCGTCTCTAATTATTATTAGAGTTTTACTTCAATTAAGCAATATACCATACATACCCTAATGTCACTTTCATGAACAAGAAATTGTTCACCTCCAGGAAATTTTATTTTATACTTGTCTCCTTTCACATTAAGAACTTTGCCTTTCAAGTACTCCAGTGTATTAGGTGGCTTTGCGAGTACAGCATCACCCTCAGAGAACCTCATTTTAGTTATTATAAGTTAAAAATTTCAATGTTCCTAAAATCTGCTGCAGCATACAATAGGAACTCTTAATCTATAAATAAAAATCCTTATTTAAACAGTAATTAGAACGAATTTCTATTAATAGAGAAGCAGAGGTACTTTACATAACAGTTTTCTAAAAGAATATGTATGGGCTATACCAAACTATTGAACAAACTGTAATTCTATGGTGTAAACGTTTCAATCGAGAGCATACAATAAACTCCAAATTATTCGTTTTACGAAAAATTAGATTGCAAACTCCAAACTTGTGGCAATTACTACAAAAATTTTTCTACCAAAAAGGCGGGTGTAATTTCAATGAAAATATAAACTGCTCAACTTATGATACAACTCACTCAATACTTACTCTAATAAAGTACAAAATAATATTGTATTCGCAGAATTGATAAAACTCTTTCAAGAAACGTAGCTTCCGCAAAACATGAGGTTATAATTAACACTATTTTTGTATCAAATCGGACAGACGCCACAACTCATTTTGTGTTCTAAAAACCATTGATTGGAGACCACGCGAAAGAGCGTCATTGACGCACTTAGTAGTGTGTTCGTAAAGCAGTAATGTACTCATTTCTAACGGTACATTATCTTAATCTCATGCAACAGTGCCAATATTGTATTCATTCTATAAGAATAATAAAAACTAATCCTATCTCTCCCAACTACCCTCTGGCAAAAGAAAGTCATTTGAGTTTTGGCTTTACTCAACAGCATTTCATAATCTGTTTAAAAAGTCAGTATCAACAAACTGATCTATTTCAAAGCGAAAAAAAACAGCGGATAAACGCTAGAAGTTGAAGTTGTGTCGTGAAAAATTGACGGGAAATGTTTCTCACTGCAGTTCGCATAAATAGTTTGACAAAATATATGAAATGTTGATAATTTCAGTAAAAAATCATACAACTTCAATAATCGCTGTGAAATGGATGACGCTGAGCGCTCGGATGAATTATTTCAAAAAAGCGAAGAAGAATTCTTGGTATGAAAACAAGAGTACATTACTATTACTAAAAATACAAAACGACATGGTAAATCTTCTTAAAAAACAATTTATTTCAGGATAAACTAAGTACGGTCTTAAATTCCGCCGGGAATAATCTTCACAAATTTGTTGAGGAACAACCAAATAATTATTTAAATTCAGATTTAGATCGATGCTTGCAAAGTGTTGAAGTGGCAACACGAAAATTACATACAAACGTGCATTTACTAGTAGATCCTGTAATGTCGACAAAAACGAGTACGTATCTTACCGACCGTTGTCTGTCTCTTTACTGAGCGTACAATTACACTGTTGTCAGTACATAATTTTCTCATACATCCCAAATGCCAAATTTGACTGACTCTATGATCATAGAATTTACACTATCTTTCTGATAATCTTAAAATATACAAAGCACCGTCTTAATTTTCCAGAAGAGACCATAAAAATTACTGAATTGCAATCCCGTTACGACGATCTCTATTCTAAATGGCAAAGTCAACAGAGACAACTGGAAAGTACACAGGCAGAAATATTTCGGCTGAAAAATCAAGTAGAACGCTTAGAAAGCACTATTTTCACAATGCTGATAAGCCAACTTCCTACCACAGTTTGCATTCTATAATTAGCACGATTAACGCTCGTTATTTCTCTTTGTATAGATAATGCACCAGAGTACATTTTGCACAAGTTTAGGAGCTGTTTTGTGCAATTTGCTATGGCGAGCCTCGTATTTTCCACAGAACGTACACGTCTGGCTATCCGGGGTAATTTTTCCAAAAAATCAGTCTCTATAACGTTAACTATCCAGGTTCAGATGTTTCTCAAACTTTCCAGTTTCAATATTGTCCATTCGCTCGTACAATTAAATTAACTGTAATACAACTCAAGTAAAATTATTATCTTTCAGTTTCAGAATAAAGTTGGTGAATTCTTGTGTATAGTAAACGGTTCGTTCGTTTCTTTCATCAATACCTATGGTGATGGTCTACCGTCAATGAATAGCGACGAATTTCAATTCATAATGGGTCTCCTTGGTATTGTAACAAACATGTCGTCGACTGCTGAAGGAAGAGAATTTTTAATCACAAATACAAATGGCAAGGACCTTGTACAGAAACTTGTTATACGGATATCAGGGATACCTTTGCCCTCAGGGAATTCATTAAAGAGGTAAATTATTAACTAATTGATGATAACATCAGTTTCTTTACCAACAAGTCGCTCGAGTTAATTATCAGAGACTTCATTGTGGGTTAGTATATTCGCAAAATAATGATTCTCGCTAGCAATATCACTGCTTGCGTAAGCCACACGTGCCGTGTTATCGTTCTTATATGCGGTGTCTATAAGACAGTTATTGCACAGTGGATGTAACTTGGCGAGGAATAATTTGTAATATGTCACTCATGATATTTTTTATTAACAACAACGTAGTATTAGACATATCTGCACTTATTTCTTTCTCCAGCTGGTACAGTTATTCTTGAGAAATCGTATCTTTATTGTCCGATTTGTTTTTTCTTTGCAAAGATAAATATTTATAATATCAGGACGCGTTACACAAGCTCGGCTAAGTTCATTCACCAGAAAAGACTCGTTGGAAAAGATGCTACACACATCTTTACGTCGTTAAATAAAATTATTTTGTAATTGATAATTAATGTAAAATTGTAATATTACATGTAGTATAATGTCTAGTGTATTATAAACTTATGATCACTCGTAAGAAAAACTCATAATTACAGACTGATGCTGATGATCCTGTACAACGTGAGTGTCAATCAAACTGGTTTGCAATACTTGTTGGAATTGCGTGTCGGTGAAATTTTGGGAAAATGCTTCGAGGATTCAGTCCCTATGGAATTGCAAGTGCGTGCTCTGTGGCTCCTGCAATCCATTACGTATGACCTTAATGACGCCACGGCCCTGAAGGATATACTGAAGGCTGTGCCGATAATAAAAATTGAGAAGATGACAGAAAACGAACAGGATCCAATGGGTTCTATGGCCAAAGAGATATTAGAGAACTTGGAAAAGGCCAAAGCAACGTTAAACTTCGATGTCAGAAATAGCACAAATATTCATTAAAGGAAAAGAGAAAAGTAAAGTCCGACGTCTCATTACGTCAAAGTAATTCCTGTGTCGTTAATGATCACTGATCTTGACAGACTAATTGATGACACTAAAAAAGTTCGTTGATTCATCCCTAAAGGTTGCTGTAAAGTTCAGTAGAGTCACATTAGTTTTCATTAGGACCTAGCTTGATCTTTTAGTATTTCTGTATTAAAAAATGTCAAGGTTCATTCACGAAAATGATGGTTTGAACTTTTTACAAGGCAATCTAATCATTGTTATCCTGGACGATCAAATTTTTCAATTTACTTTGTTACATGTCTATGTAACTGTAAAAGACGTATCGACACAGATTAAAGTGAAGATAAAAGAAAAGTTAGACTCGTAAGATTGCTCGATACCGAAAGTGAGACATCCCATGTCTCATCCTTACGATTCTCGACGCTCAAGTACAGACTAAGTCTTTGTAAAACATAAAGAAATCTGTGAATCTCTTGGACGTGCGACACGTTCGAGACTGGTCCTAGGATGTTGATTATCGATCGAAGCATAACGGGTGCGCGACGGTACGAGAAAATCGCGCCTGCCTGGTAGTCCGGAGCGGGGCGTCGCGACGTCCGGCGTCGAGCAATCGAAAACCTCGGCAGGACGGCAGGAAGGAATAGAAGGCGACGGTCGGCGACGGTTTATTGATCCCGGGGCGCCGCGGCGCTACCCACCCGCGGGATCAGCTGCGAATTTTCCACATTTCTGTACGATAATAACTCAAATCGTTCACATCGTTTCGGAAATCAGTGTTAAAGGAGACCGAAAAGAAAATTTGACAAAGTTAACGTGTCGCGGCGCTACCTTTAAGGCGTGGGATCTCAGCAGGAATACGAACGTGAAACGAAATCTCGCCGCTGTCACTGACATTCATCCTGTACGAGACACGAGCCAAATCAGCCTAAAAGTCAAACCCTGAGGATGGAATAATTCCGCCCGATAAAATACCGAAGTCTGGTAGTCAAGAAATTCAAGAGTTAATACAAATCAGGACATTCGTGAAACTGGACTGTCTAAAAATCTGTAATCCTGGGGCACGGAATAGAACCGTCCGTAGAATAATAGTAGAGTAGTGCACTCGTCCAAGAATTCGATAATCCAACAAGGATCCCCGAGCCTACGTGTCCTTGAAGAAAGAATTTTCGACTGGTGCGATTACCTGGATAACAGCCAGCCGGTTGCTGATATACCAAATACGAGTTTTCGATCGAACTGAAAGAGGAATTTGAGGAAGAAAAGACAAGGACAACATTTAAAATACCTTAAGGTGGCCAAGCAGCTGTTTCTCGATCGTTCCCGGGCTGCCGCGTCAATGCGAACCTGCAAAAGGGACGACAGGAGAACCGGGAAGTCTGTCCGGCAGAACAAAAAATCAAAGTAATTTTTTAAACGAAGACTCGGGACACTACAAGAGAGAACGTAGAAAAGGGAAAAGAAGAAGAAAATAATAGCAGGCGCCTCGGCGCTGAAATGGGCCCCGCCAGCAGCCGAGAGGGTCAGTTCGACGAACCGATTGGCGACGACGATGGCCTACAGATTAATCCACGAGTCTCAACGTTGAACCACGTCGTGAGTCAAATGTAGACAAGAACCGTTCTTAATGCACGTGTGTATTCTTTTCGTTCTTCCCTGTCTGCTTTGTTGAGTTTCGTTATCTAAGATTGCCTTGATTTCTTAAAATTACCCCTCCTGCCCCTCTGCTTTCCAAATTTGTATTCAGAAGACACAACTGAGAAAAAAAATAAGAATCAGAATCTCCAGTCTTAGATTTACAACGATAGATTTCAAACAACCATTATCGTGCATCCCTATCATCGCCGATAATACAAAAGATACCAGACTCCTACCAACAGTACAAAATCAATTTTAAATATACTTGGCCGTCACGCAGCCATACTAATTGTAAGCGCATGTTCGTGGAAAAGCCCAGACCGCAATGCTACAAGGTTTTTCAATATTTAATTTTCCTTTTACGTACATCAAGACCCGCATCACACCCCTCGACTTAATTGCCACATATTATACCATAATGATCACAGCCATTGCACTTTAGCTTCGTGCATTGTTATTAATCTACGATAAGTATGGCGCACGTGGCTCTATATAATTTTTGCCACATATACGTATAGAAGGGGACTCTCGATCGTCTGTTGACACCAGATTCTTTTCTCAGATTATCTGATATCTGGACGCACGCAGCTAGAACTTTGTACCTACGGTGGTTCACATTGTTTGTTGCAAACGTTTGTGAGGATCGTAAGTAATGTGAGTGCGTGAGCTTGGCGAAAGAGAATGAAGGAGACGCGCTTAGGGGACGAGGTGGGTGATGGAGCGAGATAAAGTCTTTAGAGTGGGGAATTGGATGGGACTACACGTCCGAGAGTGATAAGTCAGTTCGAGCTGTCCGCATTTTAATATCGCTCGTTACATGGAATAGCTGGACACTGTCCAGTCCGGTGGTAATTCCTTTCCTCGTCGGGGTGTCTCTCAGTTTAGAGATTCGTCGCTGTTTACTCGTAACCGGCAATGCCGTCGAAGAACAAGGTACGTAGGTGTCTGTAAATTAAAAGAAAGAAAAATTAAATCGCACGCCTGGAATAATTTAAATAATATCATAACAAATTTACGAATTTCTTTTTAATCAAAAGTTCAATGAAACTCTATGTCAATGAGGATACTGATTTAATAATTTCATTTCAATTATTCCATTCAATCGAAATACTTTTGTACCGGAGGAAAGCTCTCGTTTTTTAAATTTTTTCAACCCAAACATTTTGCTGTTTACTGTACCACGTGTTTATGGTACAGTGAACCCGAGAACCGTGGCAAAAATTACTGTATTATTTAACGGGGCGTAACCAGAGAGGAAGTGTGTCGATACTGTGAATTTATTGTGTCAAGTTTCCTTTGCACGTTTCGATATACGTGTCAGTTTAGAGAATTGTCGATGATTTGTATATCACAATTTTACGAGTTCTTAACGCGCCATGCAGCTATTTACACCTTAAGACTTTTAATCTCTTACGATTGCGACATTAATCTTGCCTCGTTCGATTAGTTCGTTAATTGAAAAAAAAATAAGCATGCCAAGGATCAATGTAAAAATAAGAGACGCAATGAAAAGCCGAGCGCGATCGTAGAATACGACATGGAATTCCAAGTAGGTTGAGATCTGGATGTCTTGCGAATCGATTAATGAATATTAAAATCGTATTTTATCTCATTGATCGAAACGTTTTCTCCTTGGTAGGTTATACCTCTGAACGATTAGCTTAAATATCAATTGAAGACAATATTACGTTATAAAAATTATCGACGTTCCTAAACGTCGCTACCCAGCGAACACGTTTCATAACTTTTACATAGCTACATGCTCACTGGGTACGACTATATATATTTAATAAAAAGTGATGTATATTTCTCTTGATATACTGTCGGGGGATCAAGATCGATCTAGGTGCGAGCATCTTATCTCTCTTAAGTGTTTATTGCATCTGCTATCAGGCTCTACTATCGTACGTTGAATTTACTTGATGGCCAATATCTGATTGATTTTACAGTAATTGTACCTAGTTTCATGAATATATAATACATATTGATATGTATGATACGAAAGCTGACATAGGATGACCAAAATATATATTTGCTGGGGGTATAGATAAGACTGAAAGAGAACAAGTAGTTTTAAAGAGATAAAATAGTAATAGATAATCTTGGAAATTATTATACTAAAGATTGAACTAACCTGATAGGAGACTAGAGGTGACGTGGAATTATTTGGTCTTAGCTAATTCACCAATCGTCGTGTATAGGTACGGTCGACGATAAATGGACTATTTACAAGCTTTTATGAAAACCGTAAGGAAAGAGCATAAACACTGGCCTGACGTACATATTTTATTATCCATAGGTCTCTGCTAAACATTGTATATTCATTCGCAATTTATTACTCATCGTATTTCCGACTGTTGCAGTCAGTCACAGTCCTGAACAAACTAGAATAACCGCGGGATCGGTCGTCTGGCTATCTGTACAGACAACAATGAAATCTTTTTCTGAGAATGAGTTATGGAAGTTCGTGACATCGACAAAACCTTTAATAAGCTTGGATGAGTTGACGTACCTTTTCTTTGTCTTGGAATTCCGCTAAGAAACTTTACCACGAATTTTTCTCTTGATATGAGAAGCAGATGCTGTTTTCATGCGTCCGTGCGTCTGCTCTAATTGTCGCTGGTTATTATCTAATTAATTCATAAGCGTCATCAGACATACCAACATTGTGTAATGCAAACACGGTCCTGGATCAGATGAAAATTCTTTTCGTACATGCATTGTCAGTGTGCCATACTGCACGTAGAATGGAATAGAATACAATGGGTGTATACATATGTTAGACTCTTTGAGTACAATTGACAGATTATGGTACGTTTTTTTCCTTTTCTGAAATCTTATTGAATTGTTTGCGAAGACGTAATCCCATTTCAATTCGAAATGGTTGTATAACCGTCATTTACATTATAAATGCTATGAATTCAGAATCTTCAATTCCAACCCTCAGCTTGTTTATGTTATGCGACGCTGTTACAGTCCTAGATTCCAAAGCTTTCCAGATAATTTAATACAGCATTCAATTGCACGTGATGCTGCAGCCTTGTGCAATGTAGTTTTAAATGCTAATGGTATACCTATGTTCACCTACGTATACAAAATTCGCGGAGTCGTCCCAGGTCTAGACGAATTCAAAATACTAAAAAAAATTACCGTGTATTTTTAACACTTGAAATTCATTCTCGTAAAACAGATTCTACACGGTGCGTTGGGTTTCTATTTTAATATAAAAAAAGTGTATGATAAACACACTGCTGGGGGTTAAAGCTACAGCAGTCACTCAGTTCATCCCATTGATCACACTAGTCCCATTTGGAAATCCACCAAGGCAAATATCGGTGTAATTTTTATCCGAATGACGCGTCAGTTCTGACAGAAATGTAGTTCAGTGAAATATCGACAGAAAACTCTTCGATCGTTACCAAGGAATAACTTTTGTTTTTATTTACATGCAAACGCAAGTTAAGAGCTTGATTGTCGGACTATACGGGGTAGTGGTAAATGAGGGGTGATTAAAAAAATGTTGGGAGTATATAGCACACATCCGAGACCATCGAGATACCACCGTCAGTCTCATGGATGGCAGTCGCTTGCGCGAGAAACGCGGCTTTAAGGCGTCGAGTGTTTTAGTTGGTCGTCGTGTTACGAAGGTGGGGAGTTTAAACGTTCACGAGGCGTCCCTGTTATAGGCGGTCACTCGATGTATACAAAGCGTAGTACTGCTCGGCAGAGAGCGGCGCTGCTTGGCCATCCCGACGGCGTGCTGCTCTCGTGGAGTCTATATTTCTCGCTCAATTTCCGTGGATCGTGTTAAAGTCGTTGACTAACAATCCGATTGACGGTATATTCGTGAGTCTGATTGTCGGGTAATAATTCGCTGCTCGTAATTTGATACTGCTAAGACGGGGTGAGGTAGTGGAGGTGATGGTTGAGGAAAGGCGGGAAAGAATCGCTCAGACGAAAGGGTAACGCCAAGTTCTAATTTTAAGTCGATCCTCGTGAAGCCTTGCCAAGTGGCTCTCTGGCCACATCATCGGGTTTTCGTGGTGAAAAGACTGAGAGAAAAAGAAGGATTATTAAAAGTAAAAAGAAGGGAATAGAAAGGGAACAAATAAGAAAGTGCTCACCGTTGACGATGAGCGAAAAAGACATGAGCAACAATGGCATCGCCACTACGTGACAAGCACTACTGCTTTGTTTGGGAAGCGCTCTTGATATTCGAGGAATTAGTTCGCGCAGCTGCGAACCTCCAGCGTCACGGCGTATAAATAGAAGTTCCACTCGCGAAACTCCGTGAAGCCAAAGAGTGTGTCTCTCTCTTTCTTTGTTGGGGGGGCGATTCGCAGGAAAGAAAGAGGGAATGTTATTGCCGTTGGCAGGGTCTATGGCGAGTGCTCTTAAAGGCTGTGAGACCTTCTCTATATATTGCAAAAGCCTATTGCGTGCTGGTAGGAGCGAGAAACACACTGTATGAGGATTGGGATAGGGCCTTTGGTCACCGCGGTCATTCTCTGGATCTTTCCTCGCGCCGCGCGCCGACACCACCCCCTGCATCATGGCACTTCGAATAAAGGAATAAAGAAGCAGTGCGAAAGATGGCAGCGGACTACGACGAGTGTTCCTAGTGCTCTCGGCGAGTGTTCACAGTATTTCGAAACATTTTGCGCGCAGCTGCGAGTAACGCGCGCGTTACGTATAAATAGAATCTCTCACGAGGAAGGAGAAACGAAGTAAGGCCCTCGTAGAATGTCGCGGGTGTCGCTCAACAAGTCGCAGTACAGCCAGTACGGCTCGCGTCGCGTACGCAAAATAAGCACGGTGCGTTTTACTCATGTTCCACTGTGCTAGAACTTAAGTTTCCCTTTTAATATCATCTCTTTTACTTCCCGTCGTCCTCTCTTGCTCCCAGTCCGAGATTCGCCATGCTTCCTAATCAGCTATGTGAACTGAGGGTTAGGTGTGCCTCGCCTCAAGACACGTGACTAGCCTTGACAGTCGCCATAATTTGCACTTTTACGCTACTTCATTTCACATCTATTTTGCTTTAATCGTAATTTCTATGATGATTGTACTCCTTTTTATTATTTTTCGATCGTCCTCAATTAGTCGGGCTTCGTTTCTGCGTACCTCGGGCGCACTTTTACCTTATGTGTGATTTATATGTATATGAAACTGCCGATCGTGTAATACAAGGTCGGAATTCACGCAATTTGTTACCTTGTTCGGCCGCTTGGCGGCGCAATAGCATAGCGATTTCGATGACAGTGGATCAGCTGATCGGAATTAGCTTTCGGCGCAGTCCGCGTAGTCATTGCTGATCGGTTTAATAAATTTCTACTATAGCTCAAGGTTAACGTTTGTAAATGATAATGTTGACGATGATGATAATGATACAATCTTTGGCATAAATGATTGGTGTCGAAGGCGATCCTCCTGTGCCTAGAGTCTTCCTTGTTTTATGTCAAGGGACATTCCACTGTGCACGATGTCTTAAGAATATCATGTGGCGAATCAGGTTTTCTCTTAGAGGCTATTTGTAAATGAAAACAGGACTCTCTACTGTAGCGAAATCCAAGAAAAACCATGTATGTCACGGTGGTTCTTACGACATACGATATAAACGAGCTGTTTCCGATCGACTCTGACTATCTTGTGGATTTTGTTGGAAACCGGATGATTTGCACTCCGGATATTATGAGTTTATGGCTTTATTCTTTAAAACTTGCTATGCTCTAATTTGTTTTATAAATCTTATCTGATATTAATTGTTATTTACAAATGCTTTTACTGAACAACTTGCTTTGTGGTATCATAAAATTACTATGTACCTTGTCTCTCTTATCGTTACACCTGCTATAAACTGAATTTCTTATTTTTGTGTTTTTACACAGTAAAGATCTGTGAATTAAGTAAATCTGAGATCTATCTATGATATTACATTTACGTTACTATGTGAGTAATCTGCTAACATGTGAAAGTCATTTCGATACACTCACAAAATGAACATTGCCAGTTGTATTCTGATTGTTTACTCATTCTGTAAAAACAAGATATTTTCTTAATAATATATTCAAGGTGAACCACTTGCTAATTCAAGGCTAGCTTAGACAGCATACCCATAATATGAACAGTTGAACACAATCCTTTCCTATACCTCTTAATGCATGTTCAAAAAAAAATTTAGTACATGTTAAGTGCACAGCAGATTATAATTAATTATTAACAGGCGGATGTATGTTATCTTATGCAGATGGCCTTTTTTTTTATCATTTTATGCCAAATAGAAAGTTGTTTAGCTTTGTAAAAATTAATATTATTGGATATGTATCTGATGGTCATTAAAAAGATTGTAATATTGGGAATTTTCTTTCAGACGGAGAGCGAATATTCGGTCGAGGAGCAGGCAAGGCTGACAGGAGCCGATGGAGGGCCCGACGAAGCCTCCCCAGAGGATGAAGGAGGATCACTATGCGAATATCATGACATCCCACCACCACCGGATGGTGGTTACGGTTGGGTGGTGGTATTCGCATCATTTATGTGTAATATGATAGTGGATGGTATTGCATATACGTTCGGCATCTTCAATTCAGAATTTGTTAATTATTTTGGTGAAGGCAAAGGAAAAACTGCATGGGCTGGTTCCCTTTTGTCTGGCATGTACCTTAGTGCTGGTAAGATGATATGCTCTTGCAGATTGTGTGATTCTTTTCTAGGTGCACTAATTCTCAAATTACATTAATTGTCAATAACTAGGTCCTGTGGTTAGCGCTCTGACAAACAAGTACGGATGTCGAGCGGTGTGTATGGCTGGTAGTTTCATTGGTGCGGCGGCATTTGTACTTTCATCATTTTCAACCTCTGTAAATATGCTTATGCTGACTTACGGTTTAATGGGAGGTTGGTATATTTTTTTATTCACTGTACATATACATACGACAGAGGACACAAATGCCTTTTTCTATCCTTTATGCTAATTACAGGTATAGGATTTGGTTTGATATACCTACCTGCAGTGGTTTGCGTAGGTTATTATTTTGAAACTAAGAGATCTTTAGCTACGGGTATAGCGGTATGCGGCTCAGGATTTGGTACTTTCGCATTTGCACCGCTTGCTACCCTGTTAATAGAGACTTACACTTGGAAAGGAGCAAACTTAATTCTGGCTGGCCTCATTCTTAATTGTGCGGTGAGTAAACAACTGGTTAATAATTTGTAACTGTGTGTCACATATCCCTGAGAGGCACTTAGTGATCAAGGTTGAATACCATACATCACTCAAATGGTGGTTTGAGTGGAGTCTATTCGATGAAGTGGCAATTAATTTATAATAAATAATTTGTAGGTATTCGGTGCAATGATGAGACCTTTGGAGTATCCAAAGACGGCGTCTGTTAAACCTCTGTTACAAAGAATGGCCGAAGAAAGAAGATTTCAAATGGAACGTGGGAGTATCGCGGGTTCATATTTCATGGTTCAATTACCAGATGGTTCCATGGAAAAGAGAATGAAAATGCCAATTAATGTTGATCCCGGTGTACACTCCAGCTTCAATCTAGACCAATTAGTGCCTGGTAGGAAATTTATCTATATATAATAATACTAATCTCGCAACACTTTCCCTGTCACTTGGCTAATTCTTTTAAAACCGTCATCCGTTTATAATGAGTTCTGATTGCTTATACTCTTCAAGGAACGCCTTTAACACCAGTACCAACCGTACCAACACTACCGACTATATCTGAAGTTAAAGTACAAGAACACTCCTCCAGTGGGACAACTAGTGCTAGTGGCAGTATGGACTTAAAAACTACTTCGACCAAGTCTAAGAGCAAGAAAACCGTTGAGGATACCAAAGACGCAAAAGAAACAACGGATAAGCCCGAGAGCGAGTTCAATAAGCCTAATATCCCAAGAAATGCTTCCCAGCCAGCTTTCACAACCCACGTTCAAGGATTGCCTAAGAATGGTTCGGTACCTTTCTTCGACAGAATTCGCAAGACCAGCACTGGTGAACGTTACAAACCAAGCTTGAGTGCTATAAAGAATTCTCGAACGACACTTAATTCTAACGGAGACATAAGAAAAAGCCTGCATTTAAGACTTTCTACGAGTAGTATGCTTGGATCTCGAAATAATAATACTGAGGTAGACGTAAGTAGCGCTGTTATTGCTCACTTATAATAACTCCTTACAGTTACACATATTTCTGATTGGTATATTAGCGTTAACTGACTGTTTTTACGTATCATGTCTGATATCTTCGAAGATGCTAAATTTCTATTACGTCCCGATCGTGAGAAAACATTTTTAACGCTCATTTCGTCATTTTCACGTGTTCATGTCGTTAAACAATACCAATACGATTAAGAGCATCACACTGACAACTTGAAATCCTTAGCTTTGCTTGATCTAATATAGGCATTACGTATATATTGTATAATAAGAATTTCAGTTTTTTTTTTAGGATGGTGAGAGTATCACTTTCACAACTAGTAAGTCTAGCATCCCAAAGGAAAAGCCTATGATCGTACGTCCTCTGTCAAGGAAAGATATTTTTTACAGTGGTAGCGTACTAACCCTGCCAGAATATCAGAGCCAGAAATCTCTTGCTAATTATCGCCAGAGTGTTATCTCTATACCGAAATCCATGCGAGGTGATGTTAAGGATGGCGATGTCGAGAAAGCCCCACAACGTGAGTGTTATATAATATTTTTTATAAAAAGCAATTTGTAATTTAACGATAAGACACACTTGGATGAATCAAAAGCTTTTTAATTACTAGGTAAAAAAAGTAAGCATGTGTTAATCTCATAAAAATTATATTGATATTCAAAAAAAATCTTTCAGAACCTCTATGCCCTTGTTTGGTACTTCCGGAATCCTTCAAGGAAGCTCTTGCAACCATGATGGACATGTCCTTGCTGAAAAATCCTGTATTCCTCTTGATTGGTATTAGCAATGTGTTCGGAATGGCCGGACTGTATGTGCCCTTCGTATACTTGGTGGACGCTGCTGTGGATGCTGTAAGTAAATCCGATGAGTCTTATAACTTGAACAAAAAAAAACGTGAATGATTTGATATATATTAATATACAGTTGATAAATATTGATATATAATATAATTGATAGGGCATTGAGAGAAGTTCCGCATCGTTTTTGCTATCAATCATTGGAATCACAAATACAATCGGACGTGTGGCTTGCGGTTACGTTGCGGATTTTCCGCAAGTTAACTCCTTACTTTTAAATAACGTTTGTTTGATCGTCTCGACAATTGCTGTGGCAGTAACACCATTCTGTCACACCTACCCAGCCTACATAGTCATGAGTATCTTCTTTGGACTAGCTATATGTAAGTTCAATTGTATTAGGAGCAGATGCAAAAGTGTCTTATAAGTCTCAGTTAAAAGTGTAAGTATTTAACGAGTGTTTATTTTTAATGCGGCAGCTGGCTACATCTCGTTGACTTCGATCATTCTCGTGGATCTCTTGGGACTGGACAAATTGACCAATGCCTTTGGACTTCTAATTTTATTCAGAGGAGCTGCCGCCATTGTTGGCTCGCCTTTGGCAGGTGCCGTTTATGACTATACGCAATCGTACGACATCCCGTTCTTCATGGCAGGAATTTTCTTCCTCCTTAGTACTATTACCAGTTTTATGGCACCTGTCATGAAGCGCTGCATTAAGCCACAGGTATTATTCTACATTGATTAATGACTGTTACGTAGACGTGTTAATTATTATATATATTTTATAAGTAACAGCATTTGGTTTACAACTTGAACTGGTTTTCAGGCTCAACCTGTGATATTAGATACACTGACGCCAATTGATGAAGATATCGAGGAAGAGAATGAGGATGATATTCCTGAAATTGTAGAAACTGCTCCGTCACCTCAAGATCCACCTGAAAAGGAGATAAAGCAGATTGAATCTGTGCTATAATTGAACCTAAGGCTTTCAATAGTTTTTTCTTTTTTTTTTTTTAATCGGTTTAATTTAGGAAGATCATAAATCCATCCAATATCTTTCTTCAATCATTTTCCTTTTTTTTCTAATTACAAAGATACGCTTTTACTCCGAGAGCCATGCTGTGATAGGGCTGCTGTTTCTTGTGAAGATTATTACGGAGCTATTTCTTTCTATTGAATATTGAATGGACGAAGCACAAGATAGAAGCGTACCCACTTTAGAATTTTCTACGTCGTGTTAGCACCACAGCTAAATGTCATTGATGACAAAATCAGCGCGATTGAAAATTTCACGTGGGGCGAATTGTTTTTATCTTATTTTTTTTTTTAGTTAAGACGGCGTATAAAGCGTATTAAACTTAATCAGTATCGAGCATCAGTATGAAAATTGACGAAAAGGAAAACTTAAAAAAATTTGCGCTTTTGCACGTGCATATCGAACAAAGTACTTTGACCCTTAAATTCCGCATCTTGATCACGCACCTTTAATTTGGACACTGGCTGGTGCAGATTGCACCAATGTGGAATTTAAGGGTTATTCTGGATAATAAGTAGAAAGCAGTGATCTAAACTGATGTATGAATAATTTTTGTTGTTTAAAACTGTTCTTGGGTTGATCCCGATAATTAAGCTTGGATTACCTGTGAAAAAGAAAATAGATATATATTTCTCACAAGCGTGACGTATGTACATAAACCGGATCACGTTATGTGAATTAATCCATTGATTAACATACGAAAAGAAATGAAATATAGTTTGCTGTTACGGAAAGAACTTGTAATTGTAAATAATATAAAACAATTTGTAAGATAGTAATGACAAATTGATAAGAGATTAGTTAATTGTCGTTGACGATAACGACAATTTCTATATTGGAGCACCGTTCCCGAGACGCTAATTAATATATACATTGTTTAACGAACAATTAACAATTAATATATTAATGAATAGAAAATAATTAATATATTAATTATTGAATTAGGGGGTTTCAATAGTATACACACAACACTTCTTGTCCGCCACAACTGGTTTGTGTTAATTAATTAATGATTATCGAACAACTTGCTCGCTTAGTCGATTGCCTGTCGCTCGTCCAATTATTAAAATCTAGAAAAGCACATTAATTAACACAAACTTAAAATTAATAATGATATTGCATTACATGGAGGAAAGAAACAGAAAAAAAGACAAGAAAAACAAAGCACACCGAATAATTGACACTTATTGTGTCGCTTGCGTTACGGAAGCCGCTATTTAATTGATTAATGACTATTGAATGATGAATATTGAAATTATGTGATATATATACATATATACACATACATACACAAATATATATATATATATATACACACGGGCCCACGCGGCGACATTTAAAACACAGCTATTACCTTTATACAATAACGAAAGGAAATCATTGTAAATTTAAATTGTTAATTGCGAAACAATCAATGTGTCGCGGTGTAAATAGTATATATGACATTATTATTATTATTACCGACAACTACCACAATTATTGCAAAACAGCTAATAATACTACTACTACACTATTACTACTACCATTACTACTATTTAATATTGCTACTACTACTACTATTACTACCGCTATCAACACCATCATTATTATTATTATATTGATTTTTATCGTTGATCTTCAGGAGACAGCGTTTTGTGGTTCGACTCAAATATGATATGCATACTCGGGATTTCCGTGCGCGTAAAATCGTACAGACTATATGGGATTATTAATTATATTCATTTATAAATATAATTAATACGTGAGCCAATCCGTGTATGTTTGTAAATGACACGTGGGATAGAAAAATGGAAATGATATATAACTCACGTACTTATACGTGCATGCGCATACGTAATTATGAAAGTGCATTACGCGCAATCGTATGTGTACATACACGAGGCGCGCTCAGGACGCGTGCATGTGTTAATATATGATATGGTACAAAGAAGGACAAATGTATTAGACGACGTTTATCGAAATTGAAGAGGAATTATGAATTTTTATTATTGAAATTCAGCGCAGTCTTTCATTGCACCGCAATCTACTCCCCCAAACCCAGCTAGCTTCTAATTAGACAACGTGTCAGTTCTCGATTTTTTAATCGCAATATCTTGCGACATATATTTATTAAAATTATATCGGGACATCGGTAGCGAGCACTGAACCATTACCACCTCTTTCTCTTGCGTGTTTACGTACTACATATCTTAAACGCTCTATATCGTATCAACTTCAATAATAAGCTACGCACGTATGTGGACTTATAAAAATTAGAAAAGTTCCTGCTAGAGTTACGGTCTATATGATTGTAGTGTAGTCATTGAATGGTTGCGAAGTTAATGCTCCATGATTAGAATATAATTTTATTATCTAGGGGTGCAGTCCGTTGTACGTATACGTATGTCGTGCATATGTAGAAGAAAAAAAGTAACGTAAAAATCTGACGCTGTATACAGCCTGCAAGAGACGTTTGGTAGGCGTTAACACAGACACGACCTATCTTAAGTAAACTTGCACTTTCGTTCGACTTTGTAATATACAGGTAGTAGGGGAAGCATAGGTTAACGTATAACCAAGTATATGAGAACTACCATCCCCCCACTTAATAATACATGCGAATGCCGATTGGTTCGTTATAAAGAATTTCTTCATTCGAGTCACAACGTTCTTCTATCCTTTTATACATATTGTATACTGCCTTCACTGCCGTTATCGTTTTCGAATACAGCAGCCGGCACTACTGCAAGTTACTACGAAAACAGCATTAACTCGGCTGGTATCTAGTTTGTCCCGAGTTATCCGACACGGACTATATTTTTTACTTAACAGCCGTAGTTTGTATACGCGGGAGTTTAGTGCACACGCACGCGTTGCACATATGCATAGATACATGTGTCCTGGGTCTTGTTCTTCTGACTGAATTTTGCCGAAGATCCGGAAGATTGAGATCGCCAGCAGTACCGTCTTGTAAACAGGTAAATTATATGTGAATGTTTTCGAAAGTTACCGACCGAGAATACATCGTTGGAAAAAGGGAAACGTTAAGGGGAGCGCCATATGATTTTGGTTGTTGCGCTTAGTGTTCTTTTTTTTCCCTTTTTTATCCTAATTTTATCTTACTCTCACACACTCTCTCTCATGTTTTCCTCGATTTACTTCGATTTACGATACAGTGGCGCGCGCTCTCGCGCGTGGTCTCACGAAACGAACTTTTAAGCTTCAATGTGGTTTCTCTTCATTACCGGTTTGTTTAAAATTTCCTCAAACGAAGAAAATCGATGGCACACTTCGTTCGTATTTGGAATTAGACATTTAGAGTTTCGCAACATTGGGAAACGCAGGTGCATTTTTTTTTAAAACTTTTGTATATATGTAGATTTGAATAGCGAAATAAGCTTCTTCGTATGAATATAATTTAAGTGATAACTCAATAAATCGCAGAGTATGGAAAAATTGATAAAAACAATTTGCGCGTGGATTATTTTTGTCAATGCTTTAGTATATACTTGAAATACACACGTTTAAATATTTTATTATTTCTTTAAACTTTCGACGGCGATTATGTTTACAATAACAGATCGACGCTGACCGTTACACGCATTATTGCGTATAAAATTTGAAAGTCAATTCCTCGACCTGTCTCTATTCGCAACTTCACTTTATCCATGGGATATAAAAAGAGTAAGCTCCTAACAAAACGACTATTTTATACGAATTTGAAAAAAATTATATATCCTACATTCGATAACTACTAAATTTCTCAATTGAAATTTCCCGCCTGTTCGCTGGATTAAAAGTTATGGAAATTTTTTAACGACTTACTTGCTGTGTTACGATAATTGATAATAAATAATCGCTCCTCGTCCGACTACATGTATTTTTTGAATATATACATACTCTATGAGTTTCCTGTAATGTATCATGTGTCTCATTCCGATGAAAACAAAGAGGAACGTCTAACCAAGCTCTTTGCTAAAAGTGGGAGACGAGGAAAAAAAAGGATGCTGTGCAAGTCCAAAGAGGACACTGCTCTGGTTCGATGATCGCGAGACGAATGTTGGTAAATAATTGTGAGCAAAAACGATAACAGAGAGAAATGGACTTTGTACGATGCACGTGCCTGTCTATTAGTTTCGTTCAATAGCTACGTTCAGACTAGACGTTCGGAAGATTTCGATAAAGGACGCTATTCGAGCGCTCGAAGGAGCATCGTCGATACGATCGAGTTTATTTTTAGTACGAGTCTTATACTGGTTGGACAAATTTCGACAAAAGCACTTTGATCGTAGTCTACTATAAGATAGAAACGAAAAGAAATAGAAAGAGCATTGTCAGTGATTTTTATTTTACTGAAACACAATGCGAAGGTCATTCCGCCGCACGCGTCCGACCGTACGACAGTGCAATGACTCGCTGTGTATATTTTCGGAATTGAATACATGGAAATCACAAAAGTGTCAGTAAAAATCAAGTCAAAACAAGAACCGAAATTCTTTTACCAGGATCAAAAATGTCTCTCGCTATCAAACTCTAAAGACTCTAATCGAGGATCTCGATTACATTACATATCTATTAAAATATGTGCGAAACCTTATCAACGTTGTCATGCTTATTAGATCTGTCACCTGAGTCGATCAACGTTTTGACACATTAAATACTGGTAAGAAATCGGTCATTGAATTTCACGAAAATTATCCAATCGATACATTTTTGCCGACAAATTCCCAGATCCACATATGCATACGTGTGTTTTACCAAATGAGCTATAAATCGATAACTCTTTCTTGTATTTTAAATAAGCAAATGTTTTTGCACCTGTCTCACATTTTAAATTCGTAATAACCTTGTGTAAAAGATTTAGCTTGAATATCTTATTCGTCACCCCTTACAGACTATGTGTCGGCCGTGACGTCAAGCGATGATCAGCAATGACTAAAATCCAACTGTCCCTTTAACCTCAATTTTGTAAAAACTATAAAAATTCTCACCACGAGATATCAACTCCAATACGTGTTCACACTCACGTATTAAAATGAACAATTGCATTGTACTTTCTATTGTACTCTCTGCAAATAGAATCATGGACTCGTCAGTAGCTGATTAGTATCAGCGATTTATCGTAAACGAGGTTCTTACCAGATCTAATAAAGTACGGGGTCATCGTACGACCTAAGAATCACCCGAGATGAATTTTACTGGATTAAATTGAGAAAGTAAAAAAAAAGGAATATCAAAAACAAAAAACCCATCCAGTATCCACTTTACATCGTACCCAGTTTAAATGGCAAGGACACGGAATCAGCAATTACAGGAATATATCGTGTCTAATGAAAACGTATGCCTTAACTTTCACTATTAATTATACGAAACGCATATTAGTAGCATATGTTTATACACTAAATATATATATATATAAAGTAAAGAAAACGTATTGGTTTCAGAGTGATAAGAGATGTTAAAGTCGTGCAGCACGTTAACGCTCTGTCGAAATTGGCGTCGCGATTAAAGAGTGATGAAATTAACGGTCTCTCATGGTACAAATTTATATGAAGGTCAGAAAGGTCTTTGCGACAGGTCAAGGTTTCGTGATCCCTTATCAATGATATAACGGCGCCATACCCACCCACGTCTACACTCCTCCAATTTGACTTCTCTTCGTTAAATCATGCTAGATTGTAAACTGCTCTCAGCTGCTCGGCTCATCGTCGTCGCGACGCTCGAATACATCATATTATTTACCACGGTCAGTTTTCATTTTCACGGGACGCGTCAATTGGCTTCCTGTAATAGTCCTATTTCTTATACCATATACATATATATACCTGACCACTACCTCCGTCGGAATTTCACCACGTCAAAATCATTTGGGTCCATCCTCTTCCTGGTAGATGATCCGTGCGTCGCGAAAGCTCTCTTTCAATCTAAATCCTCTTACAGACTGTGGGAGACATTCGACGAAATGGTGAAGCGCGATTCTCTCAGTTTCCTCTGTCAACGTCAGACTTTCTTCTTCTACTCTCTTTCCTTGTCTCTCTCTCCCTCGCGCTCTCTCTATCCGATACTCGGTCCCAATATACTTCCTTTAGCGCGTATAACTCTAATTTTAACATAGGAAACATATAAAGTACGCCTATCCAATTGGTGATAGCAACGGGTTATTTATGTACGTTTATTATCGAGAGAGAAGATTCTTGATAGGAGACGCTGATATTCTTCCCCACTCGAAGCACTCGACCGTTAAATACTCAAAGAGCTTCTGGTAGAGTGACATAGTCAGATTTAATTTTCGCAGCTCCAAACCAATTATGGCCAGGACGATGACGGAGAATCCTGAGGAAGAAAGAAACGGGTATAAGAGCAACGATATCCAATTGGAGGATTTTAATGATAAGAATAATGAGGTGAGTGATTGATCGATTAGAAAAAAAAAGAGAAATGATAACGGATAAATGAACGTAAAAAATTTGATATGTCGGGATATTATTTTTTTATGTATGTGCAGTATGGTCTTATCGGTAATCTAGATTCTTTTTGTGATTATATATTTGCACATGCAAAAACAGGAAATCGAAGTGGAGATGCTTGTTCCACCGGATGGCGGGTGGGGCTGGGTGGTCGTAGCTGCCTCCTTCATGTGCAATGTCTTCGTGGATGGCATTATCTCCAGCTTTGGCATTTTCCTGAATGACATAGGCTCGACTTTTGGAGTTTCCAGGGCCAGGGTCGCCCTGGTTGGTTCCTTGCAGACTGGCTTCTATTTGATGGCTGGTCAGTCTACGTTCAGTTCATCCTGGATGAGACTGACTAACGGAAGTTCCTTTTTGGATGGACGCTAATGTGCCTTATTTTCAGGACCCGTTGTCTCGGCCCTTGCGAATCGTTATGGTTTTAGATTGGTTACTATACTTGGTAGTATCATGAGCTGCCTGGCCTTTTCGCTATCGTATTTCAGTAACTCCATTGAATCTATCAGCTTCGCTTACGGTGTTCTCGGTAAGTCTTATGTAATTGGGAATCATTGAGTTGGGGTTCTATTTGCCATTTTCATATTACATTTCTATTTCATATTTTAGATTGACCTTTTTTTTCATTGTCAAAAAGATACCACTCGAGCTCGTCACGTGACTTAATTTCATTATGCTTGATTGACAGGTGGCATCGGACTTGGTTTGATTTATATACCAGCGGTGATAATCACAGGATTTTATTTTGAAAGATGGCGAGCACTGGCTACCGGTATATCCGTATGCGGATCTGGTATCGGGACGTTTTTATTGGCACCGATCATGAATTTGCTGAAAAAAAATTTCGATTGGAAAGTAACTCTGCTGGTACAAGGAGGTTAGTATGTGAACTGCTCCTTTTTTTTGCATATGACATTTTTGTGAATCTTCCAACTTTTTTTGCTCAACTTCTTTTCCAATCAATGATTCCTATTTCTTGGCAGGAATGCTCCTGAGTTGCGTCATTTTCGGCGCCTTGTTTAGGCCGCTTAAACCGACGTTGATAAAGGTGAAGGCGAACGAGGATAATAATGAACTCGATGTGAAAACATCAATTACCGATAAAGCCGTTTCAACGCGTTCCTTGCACCTCGATCATCCGCACAGCAGCCGTCTTTATAGTACCAACAATAACACAATGTATCCAACGGCCGCTGAACTCATTGGCAGTAGTCCCAACATAGCAAAGTAATATTAAAAAAAAACAAAAGTATCACTGAAATAACGGTAAATTATATTCTCACGAAAAAAATGTTAAACATGTGTTCCTCAAAATTGCGCTTTTCAATTTGTAAATACAGTAGCCGCTCGTTACACTCGTTGCACAAGGTGCAGGCGGACAAGAAGATGGAAAAAAAATTGAGCAAATCGGAGATGAGATTGTCAGTGTCGATTTATCCCGAATTGGACATAGCGAACGATCAGGAGTTGAAGACTGTCGAGGAAGAGAATAATTTACTTGGCGGTGACCTCGAGAGGTTAAACGGAAGAATACCCACGGTGAGTACCCGGATCGATTAGTCGAACCATTAAATTTTTACGTAAAACAAACACTCGTCTAATTCTAAATACTCATCAATTATTACTCAACTAGGGTTACTAATTTATGTAATTATTACTCATTGCTACAGCTATACAGACACCTTCTGCCATTAATCGTTACAGCTTTGTATATTGATTGGTAATTCTTTATGACTATCATAGATTCGCAGGCATACTCTCACTGAACGAAGAATAAGGAGTAATTCTGACAGTAGTCAAAAGTCATTTAAAACTGGCAGACGTAATACAATGACCAAGGATACTCAGAGGCCATTCTATAGGGATGATATTTTTTACGGTGGCTCTTTGCACAGACTCCCCCACTACAAGTCTCAAGTAAGCGATGATTTCTCGTTACGAAATTCTAATTACCGCAATCAATTAGACTGGAAACCTGTGAAAGTCAACAGGACCCGTTTTGTAACTTGATTCTGTATCCTTGCAGTTATCCTCGGTAGGCTACCACATGTCAGTGACCCGTTTGCCAACGGCGATAGACATGGAGGAAGAAGAGAGCGGAAGTTGCTACCTGTGCCCGGAAAGCGTCAGAAGAATTTTGTCAACGATGCTCGACGTTAGCCTTTTGAAAAGTCCTACCTTTCTGGTACTGGCTGTTAGCGGTGCTTTGACTATGATGGGATTTTATACGCCGTTTGTTTACTTGCCAGGTTCGTTTCGTTTAATCAATTTATCGTCGTTTCATCAGTCTCACCTTCGCTCTCATCGTGTTCTTGGCTTTACTGATTTGGCTTTCTTATTGTCACAGATCGTGCTCAGAGTGCTGGTATGGAACCGTCTAAAACAATGTTTCTTCTTTCTGTCGTGGGAATTGGTAACACTATTGGTCGTGTGGCTTGTGGAATAATCAGCAGCTTGCCAGGTGTCAATGCTCTGCTTGTCAATAATGTATTTATTAGCATAGCAGGATTGGCAACTGTGTTTTCTGGTAGGTCCCTGACTCAGGAATACCAATTCTTATATGCTGCCGTTTTCGGCCTTAGCATATGTGAGTACAATTAATTTTTATAATTATTAATTTAACTAGTTGAATTACATTAGCGAGGCAATGTTGAAATTTCTTTTTTGACAGCGGTATTTGTGTCGCTGAGATCGATCCTCGTGGTGGATCTTTTGGGATTGGAAAAACTGACCAACGCATTTGGTTTGCTATTACTTTTTCAAGGTGTGGCTGCCACCATTGGCGCACCTCTTGCAGGTAAACAAGATATATATACATATGTGATTATGTAACCGATATTACCTTAGATCCAACGAAGAATTTTATTGACAGTCATAATTCTAATACACTTAACTAGATTTCTCGATCTCATAAGATCCAATCAAGTATTTACAATCGTTTACCATTTTGACTCAGGTGCTTTCATTGGTCCAAACGGTAACTACGACATGTCTTTTTATATCTCCGGATCGTTGATCTTCCTTTCTGCAGTCATATGTTATCCTCTGGGCAGGATCAATCAGTGGGAGAAAAAGAGGGAGAGAGACGGGGTCACGAACGCGTCGAAATCCTGATTGATAACAGTCAAAAGTATTGTTACTAAGCGGAACGGATCACGCATCGCGTACGCACCAGGTTACGCGTCATGCAGAATTTTCATCGAAATTCTTTCATTCGATGTATATAACGAGTAGTAATTTATGGTAAACGAATTTACTAAGAATACCAACAGTCACTCTCGAGCCACCAACATACTCATTGGACTCAAAGAGATTTTCTAATCCTCGATCGACTATACGATTATACTACAGTGCCTCACCTGTCAAAATATATATCACGCGTATACGTATTTTATACGACATCTTTACGAAAGTTTCCCAAGATGGATATGTCAGCTTTGAGAATGTCAAATTAAAAGAAAAGGAATCTTATCGGGAGACAATTGTTACGATGCGAAACAGATAGTGAGACTCAGATTCATCGATAATGAGATTAGATTTAAGCAAAATAGTCACGCGACGGTTTGCGGTTATCACGAATAAATTCGTACTGGAAAATCCTGTGCATTTAAAAACAGAGAAGTGATACTCGAATAAGCTCCAGCAAGTATATGTATATGTATATTTTTTAAAAACTTTATCAGTTTCGATGAAACGTAAAGATTGTGTTTTACACAAATAAGATATATGCATATTTTTATATAAGTGTTCGAGGGTTTTTATGATAAGAAGAAAATGATTGCCATATACATGTAACATACAATTAAGCTTCGCAATGGTGATACGCGAGTATGGCTTTTCGTAAGTGCATGATAACCATGTGTTAGAACGTGGGACCGTCTAGTCTCGCGAAACTGAGACGTAAAAAGTTATTTAATAATTAGGGATATATTTTTATCTAACGCAGTAATTATTATTAACTGCTAATGAATTTTCCAGTGGCGAATCAATGAGTTATGTATATATTTATAAATACGAAGACAATGTAAGGTAGTGTAAAAACACTTGACGGATTGTCGGTTATCATTATTTATCTAATATCGAGATATATAAATAAGGACTCGTTCGAACGATTAATCAAAATCAATATCTCATGATATAACTGTGAAATCGATAAATTTCAAATTTATTAAATATTATACAAATCTAAACCAAACTTTGAATATTTCTCTCGGCACATATGCGTACACCTATTGCCTGTATCTATGTATATCTGTAACTGTAAAGATCATTCAATCAAAAATCGCAAATTCACGATAATCGTATATTGTCAAAAAAATTTGTTAAAACGTTCAAATACCTATCGATATCAGTCGTTACAGCTATGGCAGGCATATCTTAATGAAATACAATATTTTTGATTGAGCCAGATAATACTCGTACAGATTGCCACTAATCACGCCAAGCTTCTGTATATTGGGAAAAAAAATTATCTATATTAATTCAAGGGATTCGTCGTTATTCAACGATGCAATATTAATTATACACTATTGCACATACATTATTTTACAATTCCTGAAACTCAAGGCAGCATACTCATGTGTATCTGGACTCATAGAATTTTTGTAACATATACCTATATCGTTTATGTTATTCAAGCCTAATGTCTTGGACTAATTTCAGATTTTAGATTAATCTTGAATAAAATATAAAATCCTATATTCTCATCAAATTATTATCACTGCTGCTGCTATAAGCGAAGAACAGTCAGGAGAAGCAAAGTTATTAATTGATTTTGTCATGTAACGTCTGGACCCGATTTTTCTGTATTACCACTGAGAAACTTTTCTCGTAAGGCTCGAGCGTAGTGCAATATCAGGATATTTTTAGTGGTTTACTGTAAGAAGAGGAAAAACAAATTCCGATTGGCCCTCGTGTCCTCTCAAGACTATATTGTGAATAACAAATCAATGGATTGTACTTGAAACGTATATATATATGTTTGCCTTTCGTTTCATATAATACAATTTTATATAAGGAATACAGTGTCTTCCATAGGCGTAATAAAAGTCTCGTATCTCCCCTACGCATACAAACTATTCATAAAGTATACGAACGTAGATTCTTCTGAGAATATATTCGTGACCATGACCTACGTGACAACTAGGCTGAATAACTTTTTTTAATTACCCTCTGCATACCGAAAGGAATGACTTACACTGAAAAAAAAGGTGTACCTTTACTATCATTCCTCAAGAATCCTCATTTACACAGTACACAGAGTATATCGTTTGTAGCATTACTATATGTATATTACGTAAATACTATTTCCAATAGACATATACTAGATGGTATGTAAAGTATGGAAATAATTTATGGCTAGGTTGCACATAATACCCACAATACCCTTGAGCATATATACCAAAGATCATTAGGATAAATGATAAATGAAGTGAATTTTAGGTTATGTTATTATTAAAAATGTCGAATCCAATTAAAATCAATGACAATAAATGGTATCATGGATAATTTTGTGAATAGCGTAAAGGAGCATGGAAATAAATTTTTTCATACTCCGGAAATACTTTATCCAATAACTCGCGTAAGATCTTACTTGATCTCCCATCTCGTAACGATATCCCACGTCTTGCTCGCTACGTTCAGGTGTTCGTCTAGTAAACACAGGATCCCAGGATAGTCCCGACTGCGGATACATTGCGACATAGAGAGGAGGTTAGGTTCCCGGAGCATAGGAGGTTTTGTGGGCCATAAGGGTGGTGCTAAGGGGTTGCCGGTAAAGGGGGTTGGCGATTGAGAGACGAGGGGCAGGTGGTAGACGAAAGGGGATAAAAGGGGGATGAAATGCGCCGCGACGCGCTGCGGCGAAACGGGAGAGAGTTTCCTCTGCATCCGCAGCATCCTCACGTAAACCCAGAGTCCAGTAGAGACTCACGCTGGCTACTGGTTACTTCGTAAAGAATTTTTCTTTCCGTCACTCCTCTCGTCGTAAACTCTGCTACCCGATTCTATAGGAACTTTTGTATATACGCGTCGAAGCCACGTTCACACGAGGGAAGGAAAAGACGCGGTCGTAATGAAAAAAAGTCATTAGAACGTGTTTTCAAAATTTTTCACTGGTTCGAAAGAAAAAGAAACATGTCAATTTATTTTTTTCGATAAGAAATCACCGGAGGAAATTATTAAAAGTCAATTATCGTGCCTACGAACATTCCTAGGGTGCAACGGGTACCCGTCTGCTCAATCGGTACTTTGGACTTGGACTTTCCCGTTTTACCTTCGCCAACGCGATCGGCTGCTGTTGATTGTATCTTATCCAGGGGAAAATGTCAGATTCGTACCGTGCCGCCACGTTGTGACGTAACATCCGGTTCCGAAGTTGCATCCGTTACTTGGCATCCGGTCAGAATGCTGTCGTTGGGTATTTTCGTTTCAATGATACGTTCCAGCTGGTAAAGGTACTAGGGGAATCCTTTATCGTGAATTAAAGTCGATTGGCCGAAGTAATTAGAGAAAGTGAGGTTAGTTTAAGAATTTCATTAAGTCTTATTCTATCGTTGCTAAGAAGGACGGAGTACGTACCGTAGCTCTTGTCTTTTGTTCCACGCCTGTCCGAAGTGCGGACCGCCAATTACTTTTGTGCTAATTAAGTGCTGCCCTTCCTTGTAGGTTCGGCTTCTAATTGGCACGGAAATAGATAGACACAGAGAAGTCCAAGTATACGTATTCGTTCGGAGGCTAAAGGCGCATCCATACGTTGGATATAATCAGTGGATTTTTTCGATCGTTTCAAAGATACGTTACGGTTGGTATGGCTGGGTACGGTCACGCATTTGTTTATCTCATAGTTCGAACGAGGATCCTCGCCTTTGTTCCTCGATACGAATCGTGCAAATAATCGTCAACAATAATTTACGCGGCCTTGCGATTTTTCTACGACAAGCTTTTGCAATACGTGACCAAACCGGCGATAATGGAGAGTGGACATAAAGGCAAGTCGACCGTGCACGCAGATCAACGTTACAGTTACATGCCATGCCCTTTACATGAGACGGGTGAGTAATGTTTTCTAGAGAAAAAAATTAGAAAACATTTTTTACAAACATAGAGAAATTAATATTTTATCTTTTTCTTGTTTTTGGAACATTTCAAGGTTTTTCGTTCATTTGACTGCACTTTGTGAAAAGATTCATTGAAACTTGTGCAACAGAAAAATTTCAGGTTTTCTGTTCGTAACCAACTGTATAAACGATTGCACCGGAAGGACATTAATCACACGAGTTGGCGCTATTCCCTATGCATATTAATCGCATGTTAATGCATTGTCCTTGGCAGAATAAGAAGCTTCGTGGTAAGACGACTAAAAGACCATAGAGAAACAATGTATAACGAACAGTCACGGGGAAGTATTATTTAGCATATTCAAAAATAATATAGTACTTTGTGTATAATAGTAGTGCAAGTGCGACTAATCGTTAAGAAAAAATGTCATTTTTCATCCCAAAATGGTCAACCGATTGGTTCTGGTGTGACTGATAATTAAAAATGAAAATTTCTAACGGTCTACAATTGACAGACGAAAATTTGAAAAAGGTAAAATCGTAATGACGGGAAGATACGTAGTACGAAAATTGTGGTATGAACGAGGTAAAAACAATTTAATTTTGATTTTTCAAAATTTTCTAAATCTCTTCACAACATAAGAACAGGGAGAAAGGATATTACATAGAGATACAATCATTCAAAATTGATCGATAAAGTTCATCTTTCCTAAGTAGCTACATAAATAAATTAGGCTTCAATTACATACAATTGATGCTATATTACTACAGTAAGCCATGGACGTGAATTAGCCAACAAGAAACGTAAAGCTTGCATTGCATAGATTGTGGTTATGGAAATTGGACATTAAACACACATACTCACGTTTGTCCAGAGGATAACGATGGTCACGCGAAATCCGACGTACTTACAGCACTTTACGTAATAAATTTTCCACGGGGATCTTAGTCGAGATAAAAGTGTGATCTTTTGCAACGATGTCTATTTATTTAGACAGGGTAGAATCTAGGTAGCCGATAACGTTAGACATAACAGATACTGAAAATAGACAATCTACGACATGAGGACGATCGACTTCCTACCATTCGTGAAGGACAAGTTCTTTGATGTCTATAATATATATGTACACACAGTAACTAAATAATACGTAAAGCAAGAAATGCAATTACATCAAAATCAATTGTCTCAAGAGTAATTCAAGAGAGAAAATGAAAAATTTACTCAGGCGCAGTTAAATTTTGAATAAAATTTTTTTTACGACATTTTACACAAACTCGGATCTTTATACTTTGAAACATGAAAATCCTCGCGTTACTTTACAGTCAGTTGCTGGTACATGTGTCTGGTTTTTATAGAGTTGCGACATATGTATCAAAGAAACGTTTTTTGTTGAGACTATAAATTTTACTATGTATCTTCTTGTATACAATATGTAGTCGCATCTGGTCTGGTGATGTCAACCAGGGGTACTATAAAAATATTCTTGCCAAAATATTACCCTAGGGTTGAATGTGAATTCATTCATATGTATTACTCATATTGTATACTACTAGTATAGTTACTCCTATAAATTTCAACGTCGTAAGATCCCATAACATTTCATATTAGTTTGTCCATGTATTTGCGTATCGTGTATCCCGTGCTGCAAGCTACTGCATATAGCTTGACATTATAGAGCACGTTCTTGAATAAATAACTCTTATCAATTTCATGATCGTTGGATAGGTGAGCTACGCCAGGCCTCGTATAGACAGGCCGTGGAAGCTTTGCCTTAATTGACGCTGCAGGCTTAATATTCATGGACGCTAAGATCAGTTTTATCATAAAATAGGACTTAAGAAAATTTTATTGAAAAGAAAGAGATAATACTAAAATGTTACAAAAACCTGCGTGAATTTTAAATGTATTTTTGATTAACGATTGGCTGTAGTTTGGGTGGTCGAAAGCTTTGAATGGTAAAAGTTCGAAGAACGGCCACCAGGGTGAGAGTAAAAAAATGTGTCACCTCGAAAAATAAATCTGTTCAAGAGGAATCTTTTTTCTTTTTTTTTTTTCAAAATGCCAAAAATCGCAATTCTCGAAATCGGTAGTGTCCATTGCCCAACGTTCGTTACCGTAAACACCTTGAAGTATTAATAACAACGACAGTATCGCCAGCGTCTATTAATACGTTCGATAAGTATAGTTTTGAAACAGCTGCCAAGTAAGTTGCCAGTATCTTACTGCGTAAATACATTGCATTTACATTTCCCTTGAAAATAAATCATTTAAGCTTCAATACGACCAGCGTCATAGAAAAGCTCAAAGTGGTGATTCGAATCCATGTTCTCTGTTTATACTTCAACGGTACCTGAAGAATTTTAGTCGGGTGACTCACGGATTACGTGAACCGACGTCATTCCCATTAATTTGCAATAAAAAAAGAGTCCCGATCCAAAAATACCATCGCGTTACGCAATTACAGAAAGTAAACAAATCGACCAGAATTTATATCCCATCAACCGTTTATTTCGTCACTCGATCGTAAAGTCGAAAACAATTCTCATCGATTTGCCAAAAACCACAATTTTTACGATTTCCATAAAAAAAAAAGGAAGGTCGTAAATTTTTTTTCGTATTCGCAAATAATTAAAACAGTTTTGAAATTACCAAAAAGAAGCAAGGTGCGTCTAACTGCAGAATTTCTTATCGATCTCACCACATTTCTCACAGTTATCCCTAGCGTCCCAAACCTCACCTTCTCCTCCTATTTAAGTAAAAAGGTGCCGAAGGTCACGGGAAACTTGAGCAAAGCACAAGAGACTCGTCTAAAAGCAACTACAAAAAAGTACAGTCGAACATATATAAAATCGTTATAGGATCAAGAGATTAATTAATCACCGTCAATATCCTCTTATCAGAGCGAAAGCTTTCACACGGTAGCGAAGATAACGTGTCACGACATAGGCCTGACTACAGCCCTGGGTAGGCCCGGCGCACCCCCACCCGCCAAGCTTGGGAGCGTCGCGACGGAGTTTCGCCGTCCAGTGCGGGGGTGCCGCTCGTTCAGGCTGCCGTATTTCGCGTTACGCTCACTTTTCGTCTGGACTTAGCAAGACGCGTGTAACAAACCGCCAGCACTCTATACACTTTCAACACTCCACTCTCCACTTTTATTACTGTACATTCAACGAGAGTTCAAAGGTCACTTATCACCAAAGGAACATAACCAACGAAAAATTCACGCGTATTAAAAACGGTCTATCGCATCCATTTTTAAAGTTTTCGTGCACGAGGGGACGCTTCTTGGATGGATGTCCCGTGACCTAAGGACTTCAGGAAACAGCTGCAAAGGCCTCCAAGCTGACACGGAAAACGATCGCGTGAGATAGGTTGTCCGTGAATATTTCAATACGTATCGATCGCCGGACACGTGTGCGTACGCGTTGCCAACTTTCAGGTCCAAGTGCACGCGTCAAAATTGGTCCCATATTCTCCCACGTACGGTTCTTATAAATTCTTTTGTTTTCTACGGCTGACTGTACACTGCTAGACAGTTTGACGCGCGTTGCTTCCCTTGGCTGAATTCCACTAGCTTTTCTTACCGGGATCGTATCGCGTGAAAGATTCACATTATTCGTGCGTAATATCACTAACAATGCGCTCTCTGCTATCCATCCGCAATTGGCTCGTTGGAATAATTTGTTACTCGGACTCACGTGCCGATGCGTTCCTCGGGCGAAACACGTAGAACTCGTGGAGGCCTCGGCACGCGTCACTGTAATACCGATCGAACGATCAAAGTGACAGGACGAGTTATTCGTGGCTACTCTGCGCTATCTCCTGCCGGTTGACTCGTGCGAACTATATTGGTCTAGATTGTTTGTGACTGACTAACGGGAAGGAAGGAATCCGCAGTGCTTTGTCGCAACAGTTGTTCAGCACAAGATCAATCATAAAAGCTTTTTGCTATTAATGTCGCGTTTCTGTGCCAACCAAACAGTCCCCTGTGGTATGTCGACTCGCTATTGGCGTTTGATCCTTAATTTTTGTTAACGGCTTGTCTCGTCAAAACTAGCGAACAGCAGCAGTGTCAAAATCAGTAATTCTACAGGGAGTGCAGTAATAGACATGTGTGGCATGACTAACTTGAAGATTCTTAATTATCGGTGATACGCTCGATTCATGAATCCTTGAGATCTCTTTTCGTACGGGATAATAAGAGAGAATGAGAAAGAAAGAGAAAAATTTGAAGAGTAGCCAAAAACTACGAGAGACGATTTCTGTGTGTTGAGAATGAGAGTGAGAGAGAGAGCAAGGGGCATACATAGATCTATAAGAGGGAAAGTGAAAGGGTCCTTGGAGAAGGGTGAAGATGGATATGCGCAGATGTAAAGAAGGGTGGTCTTAAGGATACATGAAGGTGAGGGTGAAAGAAGCAGGAGGAGTGAATGATAAATGTATCCCACGTATCCAGCAGTTTCCTATGTCGCTTATGTCCGCAATGGTGTCGTTTGTGTCCGGCTGATGATTGAACCGAACTTGAGTTCGGACTCTGTTTTGTAATGAGCACTTACACGAAACGAAAAGTGCGCGTAACCAGAGGATGCGTGAAGTGGCAAAGACCTGGCTAATAACCGTAGGCACTCCTATCGTACCTGACCCGGCATATTGTCTCTGTTGTGGTTGTCAGCCGTTCAATGAGCTAGGGAGAGACTGAGAGCCAGTCCTAGGATCTTCACACAAGAGCACCACACACTCTACTACTTCACCCAACTTGGTACCCCAATCTGCCCTCAATCATGAATCTTATGTTCCGCAAGAACTTCGCGGGTGAGAAGGGCCCGGGTGGCGGTGGCGAACGTGCGGGCGTTGGTTCGTGCGGGACCGGAGTGAGTCCAGGTATCGGTGGGTCCTGCGGTGCCGGCGGGGCCCGTTTAGGGGTTCGTGGAGCCTCTACCGTTGGAGTACGAGGCCCTGTGCGCCGTAGCAGGGAATTCGGGTACTACCCGATGGAGGAACATCCGACGCACTCATACCGCACTCATCTCTTCCTGTCACCACCCGCAGGTGGAACAGCCAGTGCGGGGCCAGATGAGCTCACCGAGCGACTCGGCCCCGGACCACGACGCAATTCTGGGCCTCTCATCAGATGGGGTGGCGGCACTGCCGGCGGATCTGCCAGTGTCAATAAAAGGAAACAAAATGGAAATCAGCCCAAGGAACCATCAGAACCACCCACTCCGACTGCTTCGCGTCAGGTATTTTATATTTTAAGAGAAATTTTACATTTATTAATTTCATAAACCTGGCTAACAGTCCCTCTAGCCCTTTACTGTGCTAGAATCGACCTTTGCCAGTGTCCAAAGGATTCCGCCATACATTAATTTCTATCTCAGACACTCCACATTGGGATTGCTATTCCTTATATTTTCAGTTTATTCATTTCGAGACCCATGACTTGTAAAACCCTGGAGATTAAAATCAGAAATTATATCATCGATCATCTTTACTCGGATAGCAATTCTATTGGGTTTTATATTATAAAGCAACTTTGAGAATAGAACTGGGAATTTCATGTGGCAAATTATAAAGGTGTGAGCAAGAGACGATAACCGGAAAGCAGACCACCGGAATTTACCATAACTTGACAAGCAGCAACAATCAACTTCGTGTATGATAGAACAGAAAACGTAAAGTGACAAGAATAGGAAGAATCACGCAACGTGAGTTTTCTATTGCGTCTTTCGAAGAATTTTAAACGGCGTTATCAATTTCAAAAAGGACCGTCGAGAATCCTCGATGTTAACATCCATTATAAATATTGATGATCCAACGAGGCGTTTAACCACTTTCACAGTGCTGTAATCATTAAATGTTAACTCGTAAGAGTACACATGGTACCAGCAAATATAATTTCCTTGTAACGTTCATTCGAATAAATCATCAATGTCTGCCCTTTGCTGCCACCCTTGCATGAAGACTTTCACAACCTTGAAAATACTCGGTTAACCAGCCAGCCGAGGATCGATCGATCGCCTTCGATTCAGCCTGAACAACCTTTCTGATCGCAGGTATCATTCAGCGGTAATCGAACGTCAGGAACGTATACACCTCTTGTGGTGTCCGGAAACAGCCCCCCAAGAGGAGAACCAATTTCATTAGCTACGCTCGACCGTGACTGCTTTATCATTCCTCTCGCATCCTTGGAACGATTTCTTCCCGCCGGAGTGCCGGTAAGTCTTGAATTTTATTCCAGCACTAATAAATCTTAGATTCCCTTACGCTTGTCTGACAGGTTGTTGAAGGTCTGTGTGGAATACAGATGAACCTCTCTTTAGTTATGTTCAAAGAACTTTAATGTTCTATGCCAATAAGATTTATCGTACTCGAGTAAAGTCAAAATGAATCTTTGATAAAATGATCAAAACTCGTCGAATGAAATATGCAATTTCGTGATGCATTTCTTCACTTATCGATGATACTAGGCATTCTCTTTATTTGCTTATGTATATATATCCACTTACTCTCAGGAGTGTATCATGGAACTGTCATGGAGTGTCTTTTGTTTCTCAAGCACGCCCCTATCGCTGATAAGAAGAAACCTGGCAGCCCATTATCGGTTCTTGAGGTGGAGGATCCGAAGCAGTGTGTTTTGGCGCATTTCATGACACCCTTAGAGCCTCTCGATCCACTGGTCGAGTCGCCGCTATCACGACCCTTGGTTTTGCAGCGAGACACCGCTGCGGAATTGGTTGCGGAAATTGCGCCGTCCGCTTCGCAAAGTATACTGTTGACTAACATGGAGAGAAATGGTGAGTGAGATAAATTTTTGTAACTGGTCAATAACATTAGATAATATCAAGAATGTCATTAATACCTGTTTACGCCCCACTCGTGTAACAATTGTCTTATCGAGACTTCCGATTAATTATTTTCTCTTCTCCTCAGCCGATTTCCCATTCATCACCTACTATCTGATAAACAAACAGTCCACGGATCCTGTGGACTTTTATCACGAAGTCCAGTGCGCCGCCTTGAGGAAATTTGATCCAAGGGATCTTAGGTACGCCGCCAGTCATACTCTTGATCTTTTTAACGAAGTCGCAACAATCGCGAGACCGCCTTTGGAACCACCTGGTGGGAGGCCGCCGATTCCGTCCACCGGATACATCGTTTCCATTTTCAAAGTGTTCGAGGGTGACGACGGATTAAAATTCGAACAGAATTGGCTCTATTGGACCGGTGAGTCTTGCGGCTAATGTTTGAAGTATTCGAAAGCGATGTGAAATTCATTTTTAATCTCTTTATGCTTTAGGTGCTCGTATGATATACCGGTACCTGCCAAAATCTGTTGGTCTAAGACGTATCACCTTACACAAGTCCATGTCTCAAGGAGACAAGATGTATCTGTTGATCTGCGAATGTTCTCAACTTCAGGATAACCTCGCAGCAGCCGCCATATTGTTACCGGCCCTAAGGGCACGACTTTGCGGTTACACGGGTCTTTACAGGCCATCCGTGTGCTTCTGATTTTACACAAAAGAATTCCCAATCGTGTGGGATGTCATTCATATCACGTTGAATTTGTACTTCGAATTTACACGGCTCCCTCCCACTCCCTCATAAAATGATGCCACGTGGTCCAGCTTTTGTAAAACAAAAATGGTGAATGGCAAATTTTTTACTACACGATATAACGAATTACATATCATATCCGATAATGCTGTGATTTCGAATAATATATATCGCGCACATATGGTCTATCTACGAGTTCAGTGGGCTTTTTTGACAGATCGAAAACAATGAAATCCTCAAGCAAGTCACACATGGCTTTAGATAAAATATTTGTTACCTAATATGCACGGGCATGCTCTCTTACACTGAAATATATTGATTTTCTAATTTAAAATATATTCTCATGACTCTATGGAAAGCCAACTATGATTTGTTAAGGATTGCATTGTTTGATAACTATCAAAAAATGTATTGACGTAGACGGACTCTATACACCACACACAGGTACTCACGGTTAAACACTTGTCTTAGATACTCATTTCGAAGTACGAATTTAGTCATTAAGTAGGCTGCTATCAAGTACGACTCGATAGATTAACTTAAACTTTTAAATAATAATAGATCGGCTTTCGGCCCTTTCCTATGACGCACAATACCTCGATGCCTAGGATTGTATATTGATAATAGTAATCGCGGTAGACATTTTTGTGGAGAAAAGAAATGAAACAATGCCAGTACTGTACGATATTAAGCGACTTTTAATAATTCAAAGTTTATAGCTATTGATGAGAGTGAGTTTAGATATACATATATATATAGAGGGTGAGTTCGCATGGTAGTACAAATTAATAGTTGATACGCTTGTTGCACAGAGACAATATAGTTAGGCGATTGCGCAGGCGCAATTTGTTAATAATAACATAGATTTTTATTAAAAATTTGTCATATTCTTACGATACCGTTGTACTCACTGACCATGAAACAAGAGCACTGACAGCCTTGCAATTGTACTGTGATTCACGTGTATCACGTATGATACACGTTCATACCTATACGATTAAACGCAAACTGTGATTGCATAATTGGAACGTTAAGTATGAATAATTTCATTATGAATAATACTTGGACAAAGTTATTCTGTCACTGAGGATCTTACTCTTTGCATACCACTGACGTGGGGTAGAATGATAATTCTTCAGGGTAACTTGATATTTTATCATGAAAGCTTTAAGCCACTTATTTAATTAGATAATTACTATAATGATTCTCGGAATACATTGTTGTGATTTTTTAAGAGGACAGATTATATGACACTTTGATAGGCAATAATTATATAGACAATTTAAGAAATTACATACAACAAACTATCAAATAAATCAGAGCTAACATTTTATTGTTTTGATTCATTACCCATATGTTTTCTCAAATAAATCATTTGAAAAAACATTCTGCGAATATTTTTATTACTGAACAAAGTACATTGGACTAGTTGTCATCAAACTATAAATATATCCTTGATATAATGAATATGATACATGACTTCTTTGCGTTATGTGTAGATGCTTTTTAATATTTATTTTTATTTACATAGAATTCTATCAATACCCCTTTGCTCCTCTAAATCTTCGTCTGCCATCAAGCTACAAATAAAAAATCAATTAATAAATCAATAATAATTAATACAACCATACAAGATATATATAAACTTACAAGGGATCGCTTGCATTCAAAAAATGAAACACGCAATGCATGGCACTCTTGAGGAACAGATCCATCAGTTATACGAAGGCATTCTCTGGGCGTACGCTTGTGCTAAAATGAATATTTTTAAGTAAATGTATATTATATTAGAGTTGTCAATGTTATTTAACTGTGTTTCTTACCACTTTACAACAGTCACTTTTAAGTAAACACATTTTCAAGTCAGCACGTACACCAGCACATCTTGACGTATCCTTTAATCTTTCATTCTCATTTTCGTATTCTATCATTGTTAAAATCTGTTACGATAGTCTTGTTTATAAAACAGTTAAGGGACACACCAAAATGTATAACCAACAATTTCATGTCGCAATACGACACGGAGTATGCGTTGTATAGAACAACTGTCTGAAAATAAAATATCTTCCTGGAGTTCCGTCACGTTTTGTTTGTGTGGCAAGTCGAAGTCGCGAATGAAAATATTGCACAAGTACGCTGGCGCTGATTTAAGAACTCATCATCAACGCATCGGGCTTCGTCAGACTTCATCCGCGTTGGCCACATCTGGTATCCTATGAATTTCTCGAGAATACATTGGTCATTCGTGTGATAAGTGAAATGTTTCCCTGATAAGAATTATAAAATGCGGAAGAAATCAATAAACAGTGGAAACGAGCAGAACAGTATAAGGTAATTAATACTCATGGTTCTTTTTTGTTTTATAACTGATTCACCATTTTTGTAAAGAACTTGTCACTGCTTTCAGTATATGTATAAATTGTTCAGATTATAGATGAGTATTCAAATATTTTCCAATCACTTTGTAATTAAGAAGTTACTGTAATATATTGTATACGATAATAGTGTAAGATTTTTCATTGAATGGCATATACCATGTAAATAAATATACTTCGATGAACTGGCTAATGTTAATATTTTAGGCAGTCTGCATACATACGTAGTGGACAGAGAGAAGGTTCACCACATTATGTCCTTTTGTATTCGGATGATGAGAATAATGGAGATGAAGAAAATATACCCCTTAAACCACCAACTCATACTAGTTCTCCTCCACGTAAAGTTGAGGTGATAAAGATTCAGATAAAGCCAGAGGACACTTTGCAAGCATTGGCTTTGAAGTACAGATGTACGGTAAGTTTACAATAAACATATGTGAACTGTACAATAAGTGCAGTATCTTTATTAACAATTATCATTTTGTCATAATCTTTTCCATGGTCGCAATACAGATAGCGGAGTTGAAACGGATTAACAACATCCACAAGGAAAATGAGATATATGCGCATAGAGTGATAAAGGTTCCTGTACAACCATTCTCTATTCTGACTGAAACTTTAGCTCAGAATGGTGATGATAGAAATGTGGAAGTTGGTGAGCTAATAAGAACAGAGGATGGACCGAGCACATCGAGAGAGGAGCAAATAATAAATTTAATAACTACACCTGTAACTCCTCTACAAGCTCCAAAGACAGAAATTAATAATATTATATTAAATTCAGTGTGCGAACCATTGCCACAATCAAGTCGCAGAGACTTAGTGGAAATAGAAGAATCAGAACATGATCAATTACTGAATTCTTCAGATGCTGAGCATGAAAATGCTCCTGAATTCTATGTTACAAATACATTTAAGTGTTCCGGAGCAGACTGGGGTTTGTCCTGGCCTCAATTAGTTGGATGTTTCTTACTTTTAGGCTTTGCTGGTCCCATAATTTATATTCTATTTTTAACCGAGTATTCTTCAAACATCACGAAACTGCCTGCAAACTGATATAAGAAATTAAAGTTTTCTGTATAATAGTGATATCTGCCAGAGCATTTTAGTGCCGTCGTGTGACTTCCCTTTCAGATCAATAGTTATTTAGAATCATGACGAATACTATGTGTAACGTTTACATTTTTTGAAAATGATTTTATTTCGTAAGGTTTAAAAACTTCAAAAAATTTTCAATTCCGACAATTTAGTAATGCAGAGTACTATAGCGTTACGTCTTTAATGTATCAAAGATATATTGTATTCCTAAACAAGATCTTGCACCAAAGTGCCTTATCGCTTCTGAACCGTAGGTGAAAATTATTTTAATGCAATAAGGCGTTGATATTAGAGGAGATATTGATCTCTAATGTATCACAATGATATATTTTTTAACATAATACATAATACATTTGCTTGGACGTTTTTACAAATATTCGTGTATCCTGGAATTTATACATATATATTTTTATACAGTGAACAACATTCGTTTACTGAAAGTTATAGCAGAGGAAAATATATTTTAAAATATTTATTCATATCTTGTATCACTCACCTTCCATCATTCCCTATGTTGTTTCTAAATTTTTTAAAATATTTAAAACTTTTCTCAATATACCGTTTAATCTCAATAGTCGTCTAATATATTACTCCCAGTAAAAGTAGAGTTGCTGATATCGCGCATTGCATCCATTTCATAAGCAAACCACACAAAATATCAAAGTTCTTATCGACGTGCACTTTTAATCAAAAGAAATATTTACAAATTACATTAGTGCAACGTTTTTATTTACAACTAGAACATTCTAGGTGAAGTTTTGTTTATCAAATTTACAGATTCCGCGTCTGTTTCTCTTTTGGCACGGGGATAAATGCTCTGAACCAAAGAGTTTCCGTCATTCGATACTAAAGAAGCCGCAATGTGTCCATCAGCAGTAATTTTACTATATATTAACATTGCCTTTCTGGTAAGTAAAAACTGGAGTTTACCTAAAGCAATGGATTCAGTTTTTTAATAATGGCTCTTTTGCATAATTAGGCATTAAACCTGGGTCAGATAAAAGGAATACAAACAGGGAACAAGCTGTATCCAAAAAAGTACTCACATACGATTTTGAGAAGAATCAATCCAAACTGGGATGATTTTGCAACTGAAAATTTGATACACGACACAAGACGCGTGTTCGACGCGAAACATGGACGTAGTGATTATTTTGATATAAAGTAATTAAACACATTAAAGGCTGCAATATCTAAACGATCATAATATTGTTTGGTGTATCAATATAACAAATATCTTCCGTATTAGGTCTCCACGTCGTCAAAAGCGTTTCGTAATTCCTAACAACTCGTCAACTCCGATGGACGTTACATGGAAACCACCGAAGAAGATTCACGCCAAGAATATCATGCGTATAAAACATAAGTCTTTGAAAAAAGCTCACAATTTATCCATAAACAAGCATATAAATGGAACAGCGAAAAAATCCATAAAAGAAAAACCCCATCACAATTCACATCCTCCATCCATAAATAAATTAACTACTCATATACCGACAACTTCGAATCAAGTAAAAGTTTCGAATTTTAGCATCATGGCTCATGCTACTACGGTAATAATTGATAAAACTCGTAATAGTATTAGCGACAGTAAAATAAATTAGATAATTTAATCAATAGAGATAGGAATATACAAAAATACATGATAATTCAATATTGTATCGCGTTTGTCAATAAATAATCAAACTTCTTCAACATTATACTGTGTCTCTTTAAATGGATTATTCATCATACGAATATGCATCATTATTAATGATAATCATTACGATTTCATATTATGTACTGTAGCAGCTGAAACTTTGTGATTTAAAAATGATTGATTTTCTCGCAGGAGTTGGTAGGTCGTTAATATGGTTTTACAAATGTTACTTATACAGGGCAAGGAATGCCTGTACTCCGTCCATTAATTACTCAACATTAACTTGAGCTAATGAAAGCCGAAATGACTTTCGAATGGCTATGCAGAAGGTATAAAGAAGTGTAATGGAATGGGTTCTGCAGAAAGCAATAATGTTTCTGTACATTTTCTATGTTCTCGATTTTCTTCTGCGACTGGTAAGTCATTTATTATAAACGGGTCTGAATGTAGACTGTTAATTAGTATTTAATTTCTTTGTAATACATGCGAATTTTCTTCCAAGCATTGTAATGCACTGCCGCAACGTTACAACATGTATCAGACACAAAATCGCAAGGCAGTGGATGCTCTGCGTGAAAATGAGGATCCTTACGCCATTGAAGATCCTGGGACATTTTACAATACAAAAGTAGCTACCGGTAATAGCAATGACATGAATCTACCATTTTATAATTCCTATCAAGGGCTTCCTACTGATCTGAAGTACTTTCCACCATCTATACAACAACAGCCCATCAATGGAGTAAGAAGTGAACGTGTTAACGTTCTACACAAGGAACCTAGGACCATGGACAATTATCAAAACTTTGAACAATTCTATATCTGGAATAAATCTAAGCCTCATGTGGATGACGTGCAGCAACAGGCACATGCAAACTGTAATTTTCTAAGAGTAAATGCCCTGTCTCAGATGGCAGATAACTGGAAAGTATATCAGGATTGTTTAAAGCGAGAAATGAATAAAGGTGAATCTGGTATTATGCAGCAAGAGCTCAATGAAGATCAATTACGAGACTTGAACAGGAATCCTCAGAAACATCAAACGAATACTATGGGGAGTGAGTACTTCAAACGATCCTTCGACACTACTAAACAGACCACGTTAGGTGATAAAGAGTTTTTTGATTATTCACCTCCATTCATAAGTCAAACTGTCAATAAGAAGCGAGGAAATACCGATGTACAGAGATTGGCACGATTCACTACAACAGAAGATTCGGTGGGTCTTAATTATGGATGGTCGACAACGACAGAAGGAAAAGTTGTACATTCCCTGGAAAGTACTGAGAGAGCAGGTCGAAGAGCACATTCTCGTTATGGAGAATATAAAAAAATAATAAATACATTGCCACAGAGAATTGTAAGGATAGTTAAGGATGATGTTAATTGCCAACAAAACTCTTTGAGCGGTCAAAAAGGATTATTTAGCCCTCTTTGTCCATTGTCTAATGATATTAACAATTTGTTTTCAAATGGCTATCCAAATAGATATTAAGTGAGGATTATTTAGTTCGTATTTTCAATTGAATTTCAATAAATAATACTGTAAGGAACTCACATGTAAATGATTTATTTAATACATTTACTGGTTTTACATAATTTTAGTTGCATTCCCCGAATGGTAACAGTTATTGATTGGTGTCATCACTTTCGTCATCCTTCAATAGCTGCCCCCACCCTGTGACAATAGATGTTTGCATGATAATATATTTAATTGTAATCGAAAAAATTTAATAACTTTGAATATTAGAAAAATTATTAGTTTTCTAAGTATTCAGTAGACGATATACGTCGTTCAATTTGTATTCAGAAGACCGTCGTCAAACTCATCATTTAAATTATTAGTTTTAAATTTACATATGCAACGTAATAAATATCAACTGCAAATGCTTACCAGATATTAAAAATTGACAGCGCCTAAAACTTCTTGAAGCTTTTTTTCGATCCGGTACCCTTAGAGACTTTCAGAACGTTGAACCTGACAGTCTTGCTGAGTGGTCGACACTCACCGATGGTCACTACGTCTCCGATCTCAACATCTCTGTTTAATATGAAAATAAGTCAAAATATAATCACAGCGATCATTGAGACAATGTTTTTATACAAAATTTATATAAATTATGCTCAGTGGACGAATGTGTCTTCAATTTGTATTCAGAAGACCGTCGTCAATATCATCATTGAAGCAAGATAATTGATACTTCTTTTGATGCGATAATAGGTACTGACCTGAAGCATGGACTCAGGTGAACACTCATGTTACGGTGACGTTTTTCAAAACGGTTGTATTTCCGTATATAATGAAGGTAATCCCTGCGAATTACAATTGTACGCTGCATCTTCATTTTCTGCACGACACCCGTAAGGATGCGGCCTCTGATTGATACATTTCCAGTGAATGGACATTTCTTGTCGATGTAGGTTCCCTCAATAGCCTGATTGGAGAAATTGATTGGTTATTAGTGGATCACTATTAAACAGCGTAAAAGTTTTTCTTATTGCAAGGACAATACAATAGCAATATAAACTATCCCACATACATTTAAAATTACAAGTGGACAATACAATAGCTTGTGTTAATTTAGTTTTGTATAAAATACAAATTTTTATATTAATTGCAAAATTCCCAAATTCATATTTTCACCGAAAGATTTTTCACATTATCTGATTTTATCATAGCCAATTGTGGTTAATTTTCTACTCAATTTTATAAATTATATTATTTGTTAAATGTTATGTCTGAAGATATACTTCCAAGATATACTTGTAATACCAGTATATGGAAAAAGTTATGATATAATACGGTATCCATAAACCAGATATCTTAACATAAGAATTTTATGACATGCACCGTGACTGGTTTTTAATGCTGAAAAATATTTAATATATTATACAAAATCCTACTAGACAGTCCTGTAAACATATTATAAAATAGTCAAGCATAATTTCCCAGAAGTATACAATAACTATAATTCCCTAAACAAGAATGCAACAAAAATTCAGTCCCTTGAATTGAAAAGTTCTTAAATATGCTTGACAAGTCTTTAAACTTCATCATAATACATTCTGAAAATATTGATACAATATTGTACATAAACATAAGCCACCACCAACAGATCACCAGGTTGTTCGAGACCACCAAGATTAAGAAGATGCAGATCACCATCCCTGTTTTGTTTTTATATTTCTGAAACAAACCTCACGAGGGGTCTTAAAACCAAGACCAATATTACGACTATGGCGAAGTGGCTTCTTTTTTTGGTACAACTTCCTGTTAAGGAAGACAGTGGGTTGCTTCTGAAAGGCCCTTTCCGTCTGGGCAAAAGAAAAAAAAAATATTAATATAATTCAATAATTGTGCTCACCTCACGTGGAGTTTTAAAGCCAAGGCCGACGTTGCGGCTGTATCTCATAGGCTTTCGTCGCTTCGGCCCGAGACCTTTCTTACGGTTAAGAAAGATCGTCGGTTGCTTTTGAAACGAACGTTCGTTCTGCGAACAGGCAAAATGATTAAATCTAATTCCAACATCCGTACACGCATACCCAAAGTTACATCTAAGCATAAACGAATTTACTCCAGATGGTAAACAGTGTAATAACAATTCAATTAAAATCAACCAATCTTCAATAACATCCATAGATAGATACATTAACGTTATTTAACAAATAAAATATATTATTTTCCGCTAACGTTAAATTATAAACCGGAAAGTCAACAGGCGAAGACGCGAAACCCACGTGTAGAGTCGTTGGCATAAATCACGATTTACAGAATAACAGTATAAAAAACCTGTATCTCTTCTATTATAACATTTTTCTCGCGTAACACAAATCGTGACGAAACCACTAATCTCTAATTAATACACCAATAATTATACAAATCTTTCATTTTGACAACGGTTAATATCGTACACATACCTGATCAGCCATCTTGCACTGCTGAAAGAGAGAACCGTCGCCGGAAGCTGATAAATATCGTCCCGACTAAAACGGCTGTACCAACTTGACGAAATAAAGTCCCTTAAACATTTCCTGTCCCGCCAGTTCTTCACAATCTAGTAATTTACTGTCGATCCGTTGATTCCCTGCAATATCGACACCTAGTGCACATAGTTCCCAATATATGGCAGTAGTAACCAAACAGAACGTAATTATTCTAATTTTCTACGATCCACTGTACCTCCCCATTACTAATCTACAGGCAACCTTCTAATCCATGAATTTGCATGCGTACTATTTATTCACGCATTTCATTCACCAGAACGTTCTCAATGATTCATTCATCCGTTCTGTTCGTTACATACGCGCTCATACGCAACTACGATTATGAGCCGACGGTAATATACCAGAGTTAACCACAATTGTAACAGTGCACTATGTTACGCCTTCAAACTGCATATTATGGTAATACATAAAAAAATATAATTACAGTATAAATCCAATATACAAAGTAAAATACCTAAACAACAGCCTGATATACAATGCTGTATCTGTCTACAATAACGTCATTCATTCAGCAACTTTTCTTGTAATTCATATAATAATTTATTCAACAATTGCACCACCAAGCATTATATTCCAGTTTGTATCTCTTTACATAACTTGACTAACTGTACGGCGTATTAATAAATATTTTTTTCCCCCAAATAGAACCCGGGTTCAGGAAACTACATAAGGTATTCATTGTACGTAATAGAGGTTACAGCCTTTACATACGCGTATCCATTTGGATATGTGTTTACACATGTGACAAGCTTAGAAAGACGAATGCGATCATGCAAGAGACTACCGTTAAGCTGTTACGTGTATACTCTTACTGTGAAAAGCATCACGACATTCGACGAAATGACGATAACTCACTCAAGAGTTCTACACATGAGATATATGGTGTATATGCACGCGGTAAATGGACGAGTTGAATTATTTATTTAGAATAAGGGAGCTGAGTAAAATTGTAATAGAAGAAGCTGTAAAATCTAGCTTTCTGGAATTTACACAAGAAACTTATATGTAGGATATAGAAACAATTAAAGTTTTTATAAAAAATTATGTAAACACTTTTGTATATGTGTACTTGAGTATATATATATTTTAAATTGAAATTAATAATAATAACAGAAAAATGCATTTAACAGAAATAAATGGGAGTTAGAGAATTTTTTAAAGATGAAATAATATACTTTGATATCACTGCTTACTTTTACAAAGATACAATTCCTTTATCGCTATCTTATTCTGACAATTGGAATAATCTTGAGAAACGATCAACATCTCTGACGTGAGAGAAATCATGGACAAGGTCTCAGCCGACCGTTCAAGGTCGAAAGTGCTTATGCTTGGGAATACATATCGCTGTCCAAATACAAGTGAGGATTGTTAGTTATGGTCAGGATATTTTTCTGTTATCAATCTTATTCGATTGTTATTGCCGGTTATCGATTGTACTACAGTCTATGTTATCATGCTCGCGTGGGTTCGTGATAGCTACTCAAATAAATCGTTTAAAGTGAACTACCATAAAAAATTGAATCATACAGATTGTAATCTTTTTTTTCAGAACGACTCATCGATAAATCCAGAAAATGGTGGTTGCTAAAAATTTTCTAACGAATTCTAAAAGGATGAGATAAGAGAATGATACACGGTAGACTTTCGTAACGTGTGGCTACCGAAGGGAAGGCGTTCCTTCGAAGGACGTAGAAAAGAATGCAGTCCCAATCGAAGTATTCCAAGACTACGAAGACCAGAAAGTTATAAAAGGTGGACTAGACCGTTTATCAGCAATAGAAAAAGCTGACTGTGTACCGTACGACACGATGGTAAGATTCTCACGAGGTATGTACAACGACTACTTTTTTCAGTGGCATAAGACCTGAAAGTGCAAGGAGAGAGTAGAGAGCGCAAAGAAGCCAGACCGGATACGAAAAGTAGCAGTAACGTAATTCCTTGCTGAAAACCAGAAAAGTCGTATCACGCTGGTCATTATCATTTCGTTACGTGAAATGCGTATATAGCTGATGCATCTGTACGTATATATATATACGCATAGAGAAGATCATGGACCAAGTGTATAGTGTCGTAAAAGTCGAGTCTTTCTTTCATCGCTGTGAGGCGATCGACCTCGTGTTAATCCATTTACTTTCCACAGGTCGAAGGGTCTTCCAGACCCCGATCTACGTCCTTAAGGAGCCGATTCTAATCGGCCTACCTACTAGTAGTAAGGATCACGATCCAGGCTACATAGGAACGTATTAACTTGGCAGATTATATTTTTTAAATCGATTTCCTATTTTTTTTTAAAGATCGATCCTGCCTCCATGCTGCAGGCGGCGACGTGTAAATAACGAGGCTAAGTAGCTAGAAATAACAACACTGCTACTTGTCAATGGGGTACTTGTATTCTCGTATCACAACAATCGATAGACGTTACGTTTCGCGTGTCCAGGGAATGTCAAAGTTTGGGTGCGGGAACGATTCCAGGGCGGAACCGGGTGCCCAGCTAAGACACGTTTCAGTTGTGATGCGGAGCGCAAGCGTTATTTATTAATAGCAAAGTTGGTGCACGCCGCAAGGGAGTGGCAACGCAACACGCTAGAACGAGCCGTTCTCCCGTACCATTTGTCTCTCTCGCTTCCTCTCATTCCTCTCTCGGAGCTCTTCCCTCCGTGGCTCTCTCCCGTTGGTGTCTCCCTCTCTCGGGCGTCCTCTCGCTCGCGCGCGTCGAGAGAGGAGAGCGGACGAACGCTTTGTCGGCGCCCGCGGCTGAGATCAAAGACGCCGACTGCAGCTCTGCCCCCTCCTCTCGTCGACTCGGCATCGCCCCCCCCCCCCAGCACCAGTCCCTCCTGGTGCTCCACCTCACCGCCGTCGACCCGTTCCCCGACCGACCTGGCCCGCCTCGTAATCCTCTCCGTCGATCCCTGCTCCTAGCATCGTAGCTTCGTGCCGGCAGCCGGACCCCGATGGCTCAAGAGGGAGCCATCCTACACTCCATGGACTTGACTAAGTCTCTCTATAGCGCAGTACTGCACAAGCATTCTCAGCAGCGAGCGACCGGCCGATCTGTCGAACAACCGATGACCCGAGGACGCTCGTCGACGAGGGACCAGGCAAAACCGACGCCGGTTACGTGACCCTGCTAAAACTCTATTACAGGCTTGACTCTATCCCTGCCGTATGGACGAGCACTCTGAAAATAAATATCATCCGCTTATCTTTATTCATTACGATTTAATTAGCCGCGGCTCGACGGGCGAATCGGCACCGCGCGACGGACGTGAAAACAGCCCGAGGGCGCCGTCGGCTGGCTGACTCCTTCATTCTTTTTTATTCCTCTTCCGCTTTTGGGAAATAGTCGAACCTAATTGCCTGCCGCAGTCAAACAATACAAGGAGCAGTTTGGCCGGTAGGGAGGAGACAGACGGGAAGTACACACGGGATGGATATTACGAAGGAAAAGGTTGGTGGATCATCAGCTCTACCACATAAGGGTACCCGATCGGCGTCCTGAGGCGTGACTGGCTAAATTACCGATCGAGGCGACGCACAGGCGAGACCATACCCACTCTATGTATATAGAAGAGAAGAGAGTCACTTCCTGCAATAAACTCTATTTACGCGTCGGATACTTTTGGATACGTAGCAAATGTCATCGTCAGGGCTCAGGGTTCGTCAAACGGGAATCCTGGACGGACGTAAACAATCGTACCGACTGCTTCCACTTTTCACAGCCTCGACGTCCCGATCGAATTCTACGCTCGTACATACCTATTGTCGTCGTTTGATCCCGCGATGATTCGCACTGGTTAATCTCGCGTGCTTCCGAGACCCCCGAGTCGTGCGGCACGGCCAATCGAATTCTTGGCAGTGGCCACGCCGTGCTGGAAATACTCCATTATTAATAGATGCCACGATTTTTTTTCTGGCTCTTCGTTCTCTCTAACTTACAGTCTCTCCTTTACTTTTTCCATATCTTCCTTTCTCTCTCTCTTTCTTTATCTCACTCTTGCTTGGTCCTGTACTCTCTTTATCTCTCTCTCTCCCTCTCTTTCTCTCTCTAGTCCCAGTGTTGTCGACGATATTTCGAGGTCGGCCTGTACCGAGTTTTTAATCCACGCGTTTTATTCTCCTCGCTATGGGCTCCCGCCCGTTTCCCTTGCCCAGTCGAGAATCTTTTTTCTTTTTCATTCTCCTTAGGTTCTCTCCTACTCGCTTACTCGATTCCTACGCTGGCTCTGTCTCTCTCTCTCTACCATTCTCCGTCTCTCTTACCTCATCCTCCTTCCCAATCCCCAAACCCCCCCACCCCCTTACGCTCTCTCTCAAAAACGAGACTCGCCGCCGACTTTCCGACAAAGGAATAAAGAAAAGAAACAACTAGCCGTGCTACGGCTGAGGATGGCATGGCAAGCCATGCCACGGCATGGCGGGTAGAGCATGCCTGTGCTGGGAGAGCAAGGGGCACTTACCGAACCATTGGCGTAATCCCTTAGGGCCCTATAGACACCATGGACCCACCTCGGTAATACGGGGTCTTATTCGAGACGAGAAATTTTGTAGTTTTTATTGATATTCTTCATCGAGAGAAGAAAAATGTATGCAGTAGTCCTACGTAACCTTAAAAATAAGAGAGGATTATGGATTTGGTTAATACGATTTTATATAAGGATTTCATAATTTTCGTATTATCCGTTACTAAATTTTATAGGACGCGTGAGAAAAGTTTTTTTTTTTAAACTTTCGTCATGGTCAATTGCACGTATTTCGGTCACGGTTTCTTTAGGAATTTAATGGGAATTCGTATATGAGGTATCTTTTATAAAATTTATAAAATTAGCTTGCACATTGTGTATCGGAGTATGTACACAAGGGTGTACACTGTTGTTTCTTTCAAAAAGTTAACCCTTTCTGTTACGCGCAAATACACTCGAGTGTTGCTGCATGTATCGCTTGGATATGTTGTGTAAGACCACATACATAAGTGTAAGGTCTCGGTTCATTCATCCTCGCATGGTTGATGATCACGCCTATGTTTCTTCTGAAACACCGCTAGGAGATAATAGCGTGCGGGTACAGTCTCCAAAAAGAGTCCCTGCGGTGCAGCGCCCTATTTTGTACCCACCTTGTACGCTTTGTCTCTCGCGCGGCCAAATAAATGGTGCTCGAGATCAAAACACGCGAGGAAGGCGTATCTCGCATCTGTTGCGTACTTGTCGCCAGATGGTGGAACCTGATTATAAATCGCGACGCTTTCCGCGCCGACGACTACCAGTTGAACCTCTAACGGATGCGCCGAGGTTACCGAATTAAAAGAACGATCGGTAGACCCAAAGGTCGTATGGGAATGTCATTAGCACGCTTCGTATTTTCGCGCTTAGTTAGGCTACTGTGAGTTTCCTTTAGCTGCCGATAGGGTCGCCGTAGTCGCGTAGCATTACCTCTTAGAAAATTGGCGGATGAACTTTGAACAAACGCTTTTCACAATATTTCAAACAACACGGAGATTAGACTAAAACGGAGCAAAGATTGTTAAGAATGGATTACGAAAGGTAGTCTCGAACGTATGTTGAGTTTGAAAATGTCTGTCCAGTCCGGATATAGTTGAAAACTAATCCGTATAAAATTTCTAGTTTCAGATGCTCTTCGATATTTGACCTCGAAATAATGGCCGGTTTTGTGGGCCAAGCATGCGACTTGAATATCACTGGTAATAGTAGACCGTAGACATTTCATAGAACCAATGTTACGTAGAGTGTGATAGAGAAGCTCTACGAAGTATTTCGGCTAGTTGGAACATCAATGATTCCATGTGCTCTATTATAGCGTATGCAGGCGATAATGTGTTGAGGCCGGACACGTAGGACGGTGGGTGGCTTTAGAAGAGTATAAAGTGTCCGAGATTTCTTCTGTGTCAGTTCGCCGTGAGAGTTCTTGCACAAGGAAGATAACGCTACGGCAGAAAACGTTTGTACGAGAGACATGACCTCTGTCTCTTGTTCAGTGCCGTCAAAAGCGGAGGATGCACATCCTTAACCACGTCAACAACAAAACTTGCCCAATAAAAATATGTAATTTTACATTATTATGTTCTTCGAAAGGTATTGCAGATTCTTGTTCGACAATTACATAATGCAATCTTGTAAAATTCCATATAGATTCCCAGAAGAAGGCAAGCTTTTAAACAAACAAGTGCGAACCCTCGATCTACGGCACTGCCGCTCCGAAGTGGGGACGCCACCCATGGTAGGGGCGATAGGAGAAGAAACGACGAGGAGGGGAACGAGGATTACAGTGAACGTGGTTAGGCGAGGGCGATCTCTCGAGGTAGTCAAACCACGACCGTAGATGCAGTGACACGAGTGGCGGCGTATAGTGCGTTCCGTATACCCGCCATCGGGGTCCTTTTAAACACGTTAGCAGCCACCACAATACAAGAAACCACAGTGTGGCATTGTGGATCTCCGATACGGATAAAAATAAAGAAACCACAGTGTCCCTCGGATGACGTTCATTAGACGAAGTAAGAAAAATCAGTGAAATCTTCGGCCTGAAGACTGAAGTACAAAACTCTTTGATACCTTAACATAAGATATTAATGGGCCTGTACATTCATCGGGTATAACCTTTTACACAACTAGACACAACTTTAATAGAATTACACGCGACTTTTTTTTTAATAGCATAAATGCAATTAGGCCGGCAGCAAGTACGTACGCGGACGTTAGTCCCTGCTGTTGTGTATGAAGTGTATACAGAAGTGGAGAAGGTCCGGAGCGCTCGGTAGTGCATTACCAGTCTGGCGTAACCTTTGAAGTTCGGTAGTGAAGTGACGACGATATAGCCGAGCGCCAGAGAAAATATACAAGAGCATAAGCCTGTAAACGCTCGCGATCCAATAATAACGATAATTACGAGGGAGCCGTGAGAGCAACGAGAGCAATAACAACCCAACAAAATAACGGCAACATTAACAGGCTTCCCCGTCTCACCTACCTCAGGGTAAAAGTGAGTAGCGAGTGAGTGAGTTAGTGAGGAAGTGAAGAAAAACAAAAAAAACAAGGGGGACCACTCGGGAAGTGTGCGTGTTTACGCATGAGGACCCCATGGCTACCGGATTGGTGAAGTGGTGGCGAGCGAGGTTCCTTGCAGGCTACAAGCCCTTTTCTGGTAATACTCTACTCGTCTTTCTTTCATTCTTACGTTATTTCTCTTTTCCTCTCCAGTCACCTTTTTCTCTTCTCCCTCGTACGAGTATAGTACGAGCAGCTTCAAACTTTTATCCACATACCTGGCAATCGTGCTTACCTACATCTCGTTCGAACGTCTTCAACATTCTCAGCCTTCTCAGAAATCTCAGAAAGATCCTTCATCTTTGCTCTGCTCCACTGTGCCAGCTTGTGATCTGCTCTCGGCTGTGTCGACTAATTAGACATATATATATGTGCGTGTATATATATATATATAGACTTTCGTTATAAAATACCTGGTCCGTGGTGTTCATTGGTATTCATTGAGCGGAGTGTGAGCGAACGGGCAGGCGCGCATTTTAAATCTGAACCAACACACAATCCTCGTCCCATGCGAATACCGGTTACGCGATTGCCATCTGGTTTTCCATTATTCCGGCGTAAACATTACCGCGAGAGCCAATGCTGATTCTCGATTCCTGCTGAATTATTAGTTTTTTTTTCACGGCTTACATTTAGTTTTTTCGCATTTCTTCTTTTATTCCACCACTCGATACTGTATCGATCTATCATTACACCCGTGACAAATATTATTGCACATTCAACGTTGTTACACATCGAGCACTAGATGTAGATAAAACGCCTGGTCATAGGGATAAATAATGGTACGTAGAAAATAAAAAAAAGTACACCAGACGCAACGCCGGGACGTTGTAATTGTTCTGGAAAAGCTATTGTAGTCCACACTGCATCTGTATTTACTAAAGTGCAAACAGAGGAGGTGGTTTATAAAATAATGGAGCGCTTTCGGGTGCTGTTCCGGGTTTAATTTAAAAGGGCACCAAAAGGGGTGGACCACCAGACCCTTGTACACCCTTGGGACCGAGGGAAGTTAAGCGTAATTATCGGACCCTCGCGAGTTCGTTAAAGCAGCGGCGTATGGGGGAGACGTGGTTAAGCGTCCTCGAGTGGTCGAGGAGAGTCGTGAAACGTAAGATGAAAAGCTGCAGGAGATCTCTTAAAGGGAAGATGAATCGTTCACGAAGTAAACGACTCTCGCTTGAAGCCAGAGACAAGCCAAACGGACGATAATCCGACATCCGTACCGATAAATCGAAACCTTCGTTTATTTTCGACGCCCGTCGTCGCGCACGTCGTAATGGTCTAATTTGCGGAAACAAATAGATATCCCAGTTTCCCGCAATACGCGACTACGAGAAAATATCCCGTACGAATTTTTCAAACATAACATTTCCTAATAAAAAAAATGTCTTCTCACAGTCGATTCTGTTATCGTTATGCCTACTTGACATCCCCCTTTTACAGTTCAGAGACGCCAAGGAATTCGGAAGCGGATGCCTCGCGTTATGTAAAGCATCCAAGAGAGCTGACAAACATCGAGAGAATAAATTTACAGCCACGACGATCTCGCGCAGTCGTAACGACCCTGTGAGGAAAACAGGAAAATCTCTTTGGAATCTCTTAACGGCCGTTCGAGGAGCTGCACGCTCGACGAGACGCTTTTGTAGTTTTGCAGTCTGGAAATTCGAGAGGAAAGGAACTTAATATACATAAGCCCCACGTCAACGTAAACACGGGTTAATACGTGGGAGAGAAAATCGAGCGATTTATTTAAAAGCAGGATAACCGATTTTCGCACTTACGTGGCTGACAGATGATAGTGTCGAGTTGAGTGCCTAGCTTTGAGGTAAACACAGGCTTCCCTTATACATAACCAACGTATCCACGTACGAATAGCCTCTTGCTATTAACCTATTTCAAGTAACATTGCTGACAGTCGGTTACGTGTATATATATGCGTGTCATCTAAATATATAAGCCATCGTCGTACATTTCTATTCTTCATTGCTATACGGATTCTCTTAGGACATTAACCTCAAAAGTACGAAGACGCGTAATACATGCCGATCTAATACGTATTTATTATTTTATATCGGCCATCCTGCGTTTTGATGTTCTCAACGTTCGGATTCAAAACTAATAATTGCTTTACGAATAATTATTAGAGTCACGCGTTTTCAAATCGAATTCTCGTTAATTATTACTAGCAATGGAGGATGCAGGCTCGCTGCTACGTTTGAGCGTCACTGTCTTTAAAAGTGCGACCGGTAAGATTTCAAGATACATTACATAGCTAGCGCTGCGGTGTAAGTTACTTCAGTCTCTCGGCATAAAGCCAGTTACCGGAGGATAGTCAATGAGCTGTGGCGTTGTTGTTTGGGTCGCTGTATGCCCTTGCAAGGGGTTGTTCCCCCAACGCGAAAGATAAAGAATGACGCGTATGAATGAAAACTAGGGACGCCACGTTGAGAATCGCGTGGCGCACGCGTTTTCCTTCTGTGTGCATAATATACATACATAGTGCGTGAGATTGCTTGGTTATTCATGCGGCAGATAATAATGCGTATGAAAGTATGGCATCGGTATATCTCTATAGCGTGTTTCGCCATAGTATATTTCTCTACGACCCGGCATAGAGTTATGGGTATTTTTTTTTTAATTCAAAAAATTCATCAACTCCAAGTGTCAGTTGGTACGAGGAGGATTTGATTAGGCGATGAAAAAAAAATTGGTGTCCAGTCGAAAATTGGAAATGCATCCCTTTGGGATTGTGGTGTATGCATCTGCGTCATAGAGAGATCCGGGTCCTCGGGAGGACATCGGTAGGCGGGATTCTCTTTGTCGGTGGACTCTCGCCTCTCTTGGACAGCGAAAGATGAAAAAGTATTCGCCGCCTTGACACACGGGCAACCAGAGGCTTTTGTCGGTGCTTCAAGACAGCTGGATATGAAAGCAACGTTGTTACCTTAACGGCACATCGTCGGGAGCCATTAGAGCCGTTAAAAGCCGAACCCGGATCAAAGCGACAGTCTCTCCCTTAAAATCCCCCTTTTTGCTCCGGAGCGCCGGGACTTTTATTCCGGAATTCGTAGCCAAAGCTCCTATCATTACTTTGATATCTTCAAAGGATGGTGCCACGGGTAGAGAGTTTTTGCTTTTGGTCGCTTTTTATAAAGTCACGGCCTCGCATTTCAATAGCATAGAAGTATTTCGATACCCCCTGGGACATTATCCTGAACCAGTGCCATGCGGATTCGCTTAGCGAGAAAAATAATTTTTTTAATTCTAAATTCTATACCGGTATGCAACAGGGCGATTCCAGTGAGATCGAGATAGGAATCGGTTTAGGATTTATCGGACATGCATGGCACACTGTCCTATGTAGACTTTGATTGTTCTTTGGCTTTATCTGTGTGTATATATACATATATATGGCGCATACTATTTCTGAAGTACTATTGTCGTGGAGGAGAGGAGTATATAGTAGCTTCTGGCATTCCGCGCCCGGCCCGCCCCATAGGGACCGCCGCCGCATCGATTTGGAAAAATCCCTCGACGTTTCGGCCCTTTCAAAATGGTCCGACAAACAAGGACGAGCCTTGGGCTGTACCGCGTTCCTTCTGTCTCTGTCGCACGCACCACTCGGAAGATACTTCTGTCTCGTCGACGGCACGTTTCGTCTCGATTCCCCATAAACGCTAGGGGTGGTCCTCGTCCTGCACAAAAACCACCCCAATACGGCCTGACGAACGAAACTTCTCCCTATTCTACGGTCCGTCTCTGCCAGAAGGTTCGATCAGGGCTGTATTGTCCGCCCGTGAACCTCGACCTTTTCAAAATGAATAGAAATAGGACCGATGGATTCGTTTCTCTCTTCTCAACCCTCCATTTTTTATATATATTTTTTCTTCCCCTCTTCGCTCCACCATTCTCCCATTTCCACGATCGTCACTCACACGCGTTCTCTCTCTTTACCGTACGCTCAAAACTTCTTAAAGTAACTAAACGACTTGTCCGACTGTTAAGTTACTTAGTATTTCTAGCGTGAGCCCATATATCTCAGTACAAATTAAAAAATTTTCTGTTATGACGTAACAAGAAGAGTGGAGGGAGATTAATAGTTTTACCGTTCCAAGAAAATTCCCTAGAGTTTTATTTTATTACTACGATCCTGGTACGGGCGCGTCCTCTCTCCAGGGGTTGGTCGACGGTAGTTAGGTTAGGTTAGTCTCCTAAGAAAAATGCAAGCAACATGGATAGGAAAATACGACGTTAGAGCACAGCAGAAAAGGGAGAAGGTATATACGACTTTCGGGGAGACGGCAAGTCTCTCACTGAGAGTGTGTACGTCTGTACGAGTAAGAGGAGTAGGAGAGAGAGAGAGGGAAGTAAAAAGAGAGAGAAACTTAAAGACTGAGAACTAGAGAGACGTTCGGTTGGGTCTCTCTTCCTGGAAGCCAACAATAATAGCGGCCAGAGGGAGGAGAAGGGCACCGATACCAGTGCCGACGCCACTGTCGACCGACGACCGTTGGCTGCTTTGCTTCTAGGAAAATACCTAGATCGCTCGTTCCACAATCTAAAACTACTAAACTCGGGACTCGGCACGGTCGCTCGGCAGCTTAGCTCTCCACTCGGAAGGATGAAAGGGCCACGAAAGCCCAAGTACATTTTACCGGAGTTAACTGCATCCACGGTACGGCTTTACGATATATTTCATTACGGGACAGCAGTTACTCCTTGTGCTTCTTTCTCCGTCATTTTTAATCGCGAAAGTTTCTATCGAGCGACCTAACCAAAGTTTCGTGGATATTAATGCTCTATTTTCATACGCAAAATTTACCTTATGAAATCCAGTTACCGACTTTCTTTTTCATCGCTCGAACTCCTCAAAGTTGTAGACTCGCGCGCGCTCTAGCTTCGTATACATCATCCACGTAATCTCCTTGGACAGACTCAGGGGGCCTCGAGACAGCGTAATGCATCTGTGACGAATAGCAGGCATGTGCACATAGCTATCGGCAATGTTCCATTACGTCCGCATCGCACTAGAGGCCAAACGCAACTCGATTCTCTCGAGCGGAAAACCTCTCCAACGGTACCCACATAGTTACACTTAATATATCCGACCTAGTAGTAGCCGTTCGATATACCAGGGTAACTCATTCTATATCAGTAATACTATATATACACACAGACACACATAATACCTATAAACGGAAAAACACACAAGTGACCACATACTTTTAATCGGTACGTACAACGCAGCTAGATAACATTTATAAAAAAAAAAAGTTAGACTGACTTCCGTCCATTTGACGTTCAACGCCGTCGTATACCAGCTTTCTCAAGTAGGGAAGATTGTTTATTTTATTTTTATCGCAAAAGCATTCCGCGCGGGCCGCCACTTTATTAATGACGCGGGTACGAGAAGTCGAGGAGCTATTCGTTTTCCCTGGTTAACGTTATAGCGTCGGACATGCCAAATTCAAGACGATTTTATTTTATTTTTTCTATTCTCTTTTTTTGTTCCTTATATTACGAAAGCCAGCCAACTCTTCGTCATTTTAACGTACAAAAGGATGACGTTTCCAAGCTTTTACTCATACTCTTTGTAACGTCGAGTGGCGCGTCCCCTCGTTCCATTCGAATCCCATACCCCATTAGACTCGTACTAAAAGTTTGCGAATATCGAGATACTCCTGTTCTCGTTCTACTCGACAAAGTGCAAATACTCGTAGTCCCGTCGGATCACCGTAAACAGTGGAAATTGTATAGTACTGGTATAGGGGAACTTCTCTCATACGCTAGAAACCATAGTCTATATATATACATACCATTGAGGCACAAGACTCCCGTCTGGTAGCTACTATACCGATTCAGCTATGTATACAGTTGGACGTCATTTAAAGGAAAAAAAAAATCGAGTCAACATATCTGGGCAACGCTCTCAATAAACAGGGTGATCGTTTACCTCTGCACCTTCCTGTATACACAGATAATACGACTGGCATCACAGATTACCTTTATCGTGTCAACGTGCCTTAACAATGATTATCACTAGTGAACTTATTGTGTCTGACCCAGACCTCGATCTTGATGATCCTCGTGTATACGGTTAACGCGACCTCCGAGACGGTGAATGACCTGTCAATTTTGACACGCTCAACGAGGACCCTGGTACGTTTTATAATACTCATTTATTTATCGTTATATTGCAGTTGTCGGAGGTGGGGCAGAGGGTAGCGATGCCGAGGAACTTTTGGCAAGCGTCGCGACGCCTTGTAACAGTTCACCACCGCCGCCACCGCCGCAGCCTCCTCTCCTTACACCGCCGGAATCGCCAGTCACACTCAATACTCCAAACAGTCCGACGCCACCGGCTGCCAACGACGAGCAGGCAAATTCAAATGCTACTAGGCAACTCAGTTTTGAGGTAATTTTATTGTACATATTTTCTTATTTCTCCTACGTCCCTTTGTTTCTATCCACCGTTGGTCGCGAAGACAATTGTCTTCGAGGTGCCAATTTAATTTGGTACAGAGTCTATGTTCAGGGTCTACCAGAGGATCTTGTGAGGGAATAAGTAATGATGATTTTTTTTTTTTCCCCTGTAGGAATTCGAATGCGACGTCTCGGTGGCTGAAGGCGATAGACGGAGACAAGAATTTTCTTTTACCCTCTACGACTTTGATGGTCATGGGAAGATAACGAAGGATGATATAGCCGGGCTGGTCACCACGATCTACGACACGCTGGGTGCCTCCATTCAAGTGCCGCCCTGCGGCAGTAAAACGATTAAAGTCAAGCTGACCGTATCTCCTGACCAACGCGCCACTCAGGCTCACGCAACGCCTCAAACAAATCCTCCGAATCAAGGACCGAACCAGGCTTCGAATTCGCCCTCTTGCTGCCACGTGAAGCACGTCACGTCCTGTAGCCACGGGACCCACGGAACCCACGGGATTCATGCGTCGCGACGTCTTCCACGGCGAAGACGAGCCCCACGTCATCGCTGTAAGGTAATGAAGAGAGTTGGGTAAAGTTTATGAATGCTGAATTACGGAAACGACAAGTGTTAATTTATATACGATTAAAAAGTCAGTATTAACGTTTACCTAATTGGCTTTAACGAAATCACATTAGTCAAGCTGTTTCCTAGTTTATAATTGGGGTCTTGAGACTGGCTTGTACTCTGATTCCGATATGCTAGTTCGCACAGTGAAACCATAAAGGGAATTGAGACTCTAGTTACAAAGCAGTAGAGGGAATATCACGGAGTTATAAGGAGAGCCGATGATGATACCGGTTTGTCTTGTCAGTCGGAGCACGCTGCCGATAGTCACAGCGAGGACGATGCTGAGAACGTGCCGACGAGTCAGTCGAAGCAGGAGGAATTGAGGAGGAGGGTAGGACCGGTGCCGCATCTTCAGTCGCCCTACTCGAACAGCTCAGAGGGTGACGTGAGCGACGACAGCGACGCTACTCCATCCCTTACACCCTTGACACCTCTCACACCCCTTGTGACGAACCAGCGTAAGCGCAGCGGGGCCATGCAGAGGCAGCAGCTGCTCGAAATCATCCAGGCTAACATGGAAAAGAATAATCTCAGTTTTCACGCATCTAGGTGAGCTCTCGTTACTTAGAGACTGGTTGGATCCAGATCGCGTTTATTTATCGCCACTTCGCCTAGCGCTGATTACTATTTACTGTTACAACCTATCATCGGCACTACCCAGCCTAGCTTGCCGTCTGGTTCCGATCTCTAAAAAAGCCCTTGGCCCCTTCCGTTCCAGGAAACGACATCAGACCGAGCAGCCACGCATTCCTCTTAGGAGCCCCTACACGGAACCTTCGAGTCCCTGCGTTCAAAGGTGCAGACCACCGCCGGCAATAAGACAGCCAACGACCTACCACAAACCAGTACGGGAAAACACACATCATCATCCCTCCTCGTTGCCTAAAGTACCCGGGAAATCCCGAGGGAACGTTCGCAAGCCACGTGGACATCTCGCTCCTCCGACGAACACACCGACTCATCCGATGCGCAATCATCATCATCATCCTCAACCACCTCGCGTACCACCTCGCTTACCGCACCCTCCACCCACCCAGAACGTAGTCACTCCCATGGCCAATGATAATCCTCATCCGACGGCAAATGTCGAGCGAGCCTCGAACGGCACGAACAATCAGCAGCAACGTACCGAGAACAGCCAGCACGTTCAGTCCCAGCAGAGCGGCAAGGGAGCCAAGAAGCACCAGCTCAAACACGCAACGAGGGAACAGGATCAAGCCAGAGCCATGGCGCAGGTCGTTCGCTGGCTGGAACGTGAATTCTCACAAGGAACGGCAGCCGCCGCTGCTGCTGCAGGCCGTAGACACGTTCACGAGCACATTCATCATCACTATCATCACTATCATGCCGAAGCTCTTGTATAGGGCTTGCATCAATTTACACTCCTTAGCGCAATCCTACTTGCGCTCCTACCGCTCTGTCGCCGATCTTTCTTTCTTATACATTTTCATCTTCATCTCCGTCATACGTAACGCGCGAGGAAATCATTGTACATATATACCATAGTGTATACCTGGGTGGATCTGAAAGGAACATTTTTTGTAAGGTTCTGCGTTCTGCGCTAACGATCAATTGCGTCATTCTTTATACACATATATACGTAACCTATTATTGAAAAAGGCCTAGGTCAGATAGGCGGTCAGTGCCTGTGCCCGACTGTGAGCTTAAACGACCAAGAGAAATATATATATATACACACACACGTATGTTTAATGAATTGCGTGCATCGAGCGACTCAGTGTTATTAAAATCGATGTGCGAAAACACGAGTATTCGATGAACTCGTGCGAAGCAGGAACAGGGAGAGAAGGAGTATGTACCAGGAGAGGATTTATTAAACTCTGTATTAAGAGTGACGTGACCGCGACATTCGATCATCACTTTTCTTCTTCTTTTTTTTTTTACTTTATTTATGTCGGTACGTAGTATTCGTATGTGGAATCTCATGACGGGCGGGTAAAGAATGTAATGTATTTACGTAGAAAGGAATGATTACGTAGGTTATATTTTTTTGTATGCTTACTATTGGGGTTTATACACGGGTTTGCGAGATGACGTGCGTCTCGATTCCTGGGATGCCAAGTATTGTCTGAGTCAAGAAGATGCGGGTCAAGGTCGAGTACGCGACGAATATTTAATATGCAATTATAATAGGAAGAAAGGTAAACGTCACCTTTCGCGGCGGTCACGGTTTCTTTCTTGTACGTTCAATAGGGTTAATTGAGATCTCAGGCGACTAATATTGCATAATTTAATGTTATTTATGTACAGCGCATTGTGAACAGAGTGTGCGCAAGAATCTGTGCTCTTATGCGACACTTTCGCGCAATTGACATTGAAATTGATTTGATCCTGATCGTTGTGCGACCTCCTAAATCTTTTGATATTTGATGCCTGGTTTGAATGATGGAAATATATTGTTTTCTTAAGATACTTTATGCAAAGTGCGTTATACTACTTTGTGCGTTTCTTTTCTGAGAGAGCTAACGAATCTTGTACACGCTGTTCAGTAGAGATTCAATGCGTTACGTTTAAGCGAGCTAAGCGACGTAAAATTGTGACAATATTTTTCTATTAGTCTCAATACACAGAGTATTACGAGTATATTTGGTAATGAGATATCAATACTAATGATAATAATGATAGGAATGACGACAGATGTTATTATAAATATAAATCCTGAACAGGTTTATTAAGTCGGGGCATGTAATTTTGTATTGAACTTTGTAACGTCTGTAGATATTTTGTGTAATGTTTTTTCTATCGATATTTATTAAAAACACAATTTTTATATTAAACCATTTGCCTTGCCATCCGATATTAATTTAAGGAACACAAAACTAAAATACTTGACCGGTCCTCGTCATTTGGACCTCCGTTTATTCTGTTGAATATCCACTGTTACTTCATTATGAATCGTCTTTACGCTACTTTACAACGCTGAATATTAATGTACAAGTCGTACGAATCGAACGACCGATATTCCATGCCGAGTCGTGCTAGCGTTAAAATTAATATTTTTTTCGTGTTCCGAATCGATTACCTTTTACAAATTAAATTATAACGATTATAAGACTTACGACATGTACGTTTCACACGCGACCTTGAAAGTCGACACAGTAAAGACACCGACGAGATTCTTATTCATTGTCATTCTAACAATATAAATTTATTCAAAAAAATTATTCATTTACTACAACAGCGACTGTTGTCGTTTAACGTATTAAAGATCCAACTAAAATATTGCGATTAAATTATATTATAAATTGTTGCTTCAGCATGTCATGCAAATTTAACTATACTAAAATACTTCCCTATGAATTATATCGCACACCCTGTGAATCTTGTGACACTGATTAAATTCATTCGTTACCCAAATTTGTCTGAGAAAATCAATATTAGAAAACATCCCTCCATCATGTTAAATATCAATCAGTTATCCTACGCACGTACTAATCAGATAATATGGTGGATCGATTATAAAAGATTGTTATAATATAAATAATCTTTAAATTCGAGAAACTCTACAGATTAACGTATCAGGCGAGTCGTTCGAACGTTTGATTACTGTGAAAATCGATTAATCAGTATTTGATTTAAATGCATATTTAAAGGGGTACGACCAGAGGGCGTTGTAACCGTCTGACATTTTTCTACGTCGGTAACTTATGCTCAGTACATATTGAACTTAACTAGCAGAGCTACTTTCAGGCCTAATCGATATATCGTTATTTAATGCACGATCAATCGACCCAGTGGATGACATTGCGGATTACGTTCATAAAGATCAGATTAGAATTTTCGGAAATGAAGGATATTTAATCAAGAATTTGAACTTACCGGCTTAGCAGGCTTTATTCGGCTGCTCTTATTGATCGGCCATTTTGTCCAAAGGTATATATACATACATATGTTTATAAATTTGAACGAATTTCGTAACTGAACGCAGGAAGTTAGCTATTAAATGCAGACGGTCCCATTCAGCAAATTCATATAGATTTATTGCTTGGAAAGTATCGAAATATATGTAATATGCGAACTAACGATATCTCAATGGTTGTTGATAATAAATGAAAGAAATTCATAGTCAGAAACCCCATTACACTTTAATCGTTAGAAAATTAAGACTGTACTCTTACACATTTAAACGTATTCGACGCGTTCGACGGTAAATAAACTGATGAGAACAGTTAATCAACTCAATAAACCTTTTGTCAGTTCGTTAATAAAACAATTTTACATTGTTACGATTATCATTAATATATTTATTATTGTTGTAAAGATAATAAGGCAGATCACTTTAGCAACGAACGACTTTTTTTTCCCCCTTATATATTTTCTCTCATCTCACACACTCTCTCTCTCGCTCTCTCTCTCTCTCATTTTGCTTCCCTTATTTTTTTCTTTACTTTTTTTTTTAGAAATTTGGTACGTTTACGAGTAATCAGAAGACCTCATCACCGCTGTTTATTACTAGTAGGACATTATCTTTCGTTTATCGAAGAGGTCGTTGATTGTATTATTCTTTTTTTTTGCACTTCGCTCGAGAGGGGAAGAAAAAAAGAAGAAGAAGAAGATGATCGTTCATCTAATAACGAAATTGGATGGTGACCAACACACAGAGACAACCTCTCGGTATATATCGTTACTAAAATTCTTTACTAAATTTATACAATGTGTCTTCTTGTTAATATGCGCTCGTGAGGACGAGCGCCTTCTTTTTTTTTGTGTGCGTGTAGCGGGGCAAGCATGCCCCCTGTGTAACTTCCAAGTTTCATCGTTTCAAATACAATGTGCAATAAATCGGTGAAATTATTTACCGATCGATCATTCCATCGAGCATCTGCGTGTCGCCCTTTTAGGATCAGACCCACCTTAACCATCTAATATGATAATTATATCGTACCCAATTTTCCAATACAGGTCGATAAACGCCTGGGAGCTTCTAAGGACACTCTGAGTCATACATATGTGCACATATTCCATACTTATATAACACACGACCAACCTTTTGCACCATGTTCACTAAAAGATTCGTAGTGAAGCATTTCACCTTCCAAGTAAAAAGGGTGCAATTGGATCCTTCAATCGTTTCAACTTTCTATTTACCTTCGATTACAACTATTCCACTATCTTCATCCCGCACAACTCTCCACGCGTAATCTCATAACAAAAGAATCATATATATATATAAATATATCTATGCACGTACTGTTCACATTGCCCAATTGTAACAGCGCTGTCAGCACGTGGTACGACACAGAAAACTAAGGGTGTGTTCTAAAACTCACTGAGAGTATCCATAGAGTAGAATTTCTCATTGCCAATGTTTTTCTTTTGTCAGACGTGATGAATGGGTTGTCCATTGATTTGTCAGACATTATCATCTTTGATAAGGAGAAGTATTGGCAATGGAAATTTTCGCCTAAGGGTATGTTTGTTTCTCATTGAATTGCACACAGGTAACTCGAGACGCGACGAAACTCGTAGCACTGGCAATGAGTTTTAGAATTCATACTAAGGAAATGTAGTAGAGGAAACCGAGAAATGAACCTTAAAGGACAATCATTGAAATATATCGGCCGCGACGTGTTTCTCATTACGTGCTAATTGTGTCTGAAATAATAGTGATGCTCTTCTGCCTTGTTTTCTTGCTGCCGTTTTTTTTTCTTTTTTTGTGATGCACATTGCATTAGGAGGTCCCTGTGGGAAGAAAAGTAAACTAAGATAAACTAAGATTTCGAATAACAATGATAAACGTTGGACGTAGAGGATGAAGTACGGAAAGAAAGAAGCTATTGCAATTAGATTTTATAAAGATCTTGAAAGGGGGGGGGGGGGGGGGCTGGCGGTGAATAAAATAATTAATATAAATCTTGCACCTCAATTCAATCTTAATCAACGCTAATTAATTAATTAAAGCGATACTGAATTTTATCGCTCATTCGCCCAAGTCCGATGCGTTACCTTTTTAAAGTAATTAAACATATTTTCGCTTTCGACTTCTCTAAGGTAATATTATCGTAACAGCTGCGATTCCCATTTATTCCTGGAATACATTCCTTAGAAATATGTATAAGGCTCTAAAGCTTTCAGTGATCCGTAAACATTGTTATTTTGAAATTAAAAAATATTCTTTTTTTTTTCCTTACTCGCATATAGGTCATTGCCAATAGGGAACAGTAATCGCAATCACGTTCAAAGCAATTGCATTTTGTAATATATAACTTAGACGCTACATAGACGAATCTTATCTTGGATTTGGTAAAGTGAAAATTGTAATTTGCTATTTCGATTGTAAATATACACTCTGTCTAATGCAAGAATAAAAGTAACGTAAAAGTAAATTAAGTTTCGTACACTTGAATCGAAAACTGTTAGAGCAATCAAGTGCTTGGCTTTAAAATACAATAAAATACATTCTGTGTGGCTAAATCAATATAGGGCACCACCGGTCAGCATGATCCTCGTGAGATCATGGATCTATGGATCGTGATCGCATAACTTGTCAAACGAAGTTTCACAGTAAGCTGCGTCAAGCAATTTTTATGTAGACTTGGGTCTTTTTAGATCCATAGATCCAGTCGTGCTGTGGATCGCAACAGGAGTCTATTGGGATCACAACTGGTGGCCGTGATCTAGTAGAATGTGATGGCAACACATATAAAAGTCGCTTGTAGTGCGCAGCTTTCTGTAGATGCTAAAAATCAATCGATTTCATTTTGTTTCCTTTCAATCGGAACTGAGGCCCATTGAAATGGGTACTTGAAATTAATTTTTCAATAACTTTACCTTACAAATTAAAATAACATACCCATGGACCTATATGACGACTCTAGTAATGCATGTGTAAGTATAATAAAAAGTCTTTACGACTTACTTGTGCTAGTTGATAATTTTGTCACTAGACATCATGTCAACTAAGTTGTGATTCCAATTGATCGGGTATTACAAATAATATATATATTTTTTTTTTCGGCCTCCGGATCTATAGATCTTGGACCATATCTTCTAAAATTCTCTTAAAAGACACGCATTGCAATATGATTGCGCGCATATATCTTATATTTCTAGATCTATCGATCTATGGCTCATAGATCTATAGAACTCGGATTGCTTTTCTCTCTCTCTCCCTCTCTCTATCTCTCTCTTCCTGTCGCTCGTACTATAATCTCTTTCTCATCCTCATATTTTCGATCTCTCAAACGCGCTCCAACTCTCTCTCTCTCTCTCTCTCTCTCTCTCTCGCTCTCTCTGTTTTACAGAACACTTATATACCCCAGACACATATATTTGTACATAGTTATCATATCCAATGGAAAGTGTATTCTAAACCCAACTGAATCACGTACGATTCACTTACAACATCAAAAATAGACTATTGCAAGAGTGCATTAATTTACGACACACCCTGTACATAATTATTATCCCACCAGGGATAGATAATTATTACCCACGTTATGCACACGTCGCGCGACCCTTTACTCGTTTGCCGTGCTTCGAATCTGTGACGTAAACGATATGTACAAGTTTACCATGATATACCAAAATGCTGGATAACAATATTATCTGCTACCGTCATTGCTATTGGTGCGTACTATTATCTCGAGAGTTGCCTCAGGGTCAAATCAAATCAGGGCTTCGGTCCGTCGTCCGAAACAGATTTTCAAATCTTTCGCTTGTCGTCACGAACGACGTATCCCGGATCGCATCCTCGAAGCATCCATTAATGGTCGCGCGATACTCTTAGAACGTTCGTTATAGAGTTCCGCGTAACATCTACACGTGGAGTCTTTGGAGTGAAAATACGGATGTTCTGTGTCGCGATTTTTTACCCGGTACCCCATGTACATATTATCTACGACGCAGACCTTGTATACATGGAGTGGTATCGAGGGTGGTGTGTCATCTTACGCTCTACCACGTGGCTTTTTACGAGGTGAAGTATCCTCGCTGGATGCGATACCCGTTGTGGCTGCAACTCGCTTTGGACGTCCTGCCGTGCTACTACTGCCCTCTTGCGTGTTCGCTGTACTGGGCCCTGCGCAAAAGACATTGTTTTTCTTGTTTCCTTTGCATTTCTTTTTTTCTTCTCTCATTAATACCGCTCACGCACTCTCAATGAAATCCCATAGTGACCCTCGACTCAATTATCATTCGTTTGACGACTTATGAAACGTTTGTTCCTGTAACCCTTTTCTATACTCTCATACAACAACTTACCACGAAGCTTTGTCCTTTGCACTGTGCCTGACGCACTGTTGCTTTGCTGTTTGTTCGGTTTTTTAGCTTCCACTTTCTTCGTATCCGCATTCTTTTTACTGGTATCCGCTGTTGTGGTTGTTGCGGTGGAAGTGGAAGTGGCGGTGGTCGTGGTGACGATACCAGTGGCTGTACCGGTACCACTGTTATTCTTTGAACCCCGATTCAGCGCCCTTTCCGCTCTATTGGGTCCTTTGGCAACGGACTTGGCAATTGCCAAGACTTTGTTTGCAGGTGTTCTTTTCTTAGAACGATTTGACTTTGCTGCAACTTTCTTATCCGACTCCTCTTCGCTTATTTCGTCCTCTGATGTGCTCGAGGATCTCTTGGATCTTTTGCGCTGACGTTGTTTCTGCTTGCCAGATCCTTTTCTCCTTTTTAACTGGGACTCGTCCTTGTAGAGGGAAAGATCAACTACGAAAAATAATTTTACTATACCAATTAAATATTACATCCTGACTAGTGTATAAATTGTAATACTCACGTCCATCGGGATGCTCTTCCGTTACGCGGGGTTTTTCCGAAACGCCAGCCTCGACGTCAATGGCGCGTTTTAAAATATTCTCCGTACGCAATAGTTCAATTTTCGTCAGCTGGAACTTGTTCTTGTCAATTTTATTTAAGTTAAGGTTTGTCAGTATGCAGTCGAAATCTGAAAAATTGAACGGGTAGTTAATTAAGTTCTGTGACTTTCATTATTACATGGGAAATGAGAAGTCTATCTATCGTTGAATTAAATTCTACCTGTGAAGTCATAGAAATCAGGCGAATATATTTCTCCATTGTTTTTATCCTGGGACAGCCAACGAATGCGAATACGTCGACTGGACTTGTAAATGTTCTGCATTGCCTGACATACATAGAAACTCCCTTCGGCATTCCTTACCGCCAGGAATTCATTTCTGCAACAGAAAAAAAATGTATGACGCCACGCAGGATGATTATACTACTGATAGCAATACTTCTTCTTAATATTACATGATTTTAGCTACTTTAATTTAACACAAGTGATAACATGTACTTGAACTGCGGTATGCAAACATGATAGATATTAAATTAAAAGCTGAGTAATACGTACTTGTAGAACACAATAAGTTTATCGTCTGAATTCTTTGAACTAGGCGTTTTATTCAAAGTTTTTACGATCAATGCGATTTCTGGTAAAGGACTTTGATAAGGCTGCGTTTGAATTCGGTTCCTCTTAGGCTTACTGCCACCCTCCCCGCCACCCGCTTGTCCTTTTAAATCCTTCAGTTCTCGAGACTTTCGTTTATTGGTTCTTTGCGGACTAATGGCCTTTGAGTCGGACTTCGTAGGAGTCGTAAGCGTTGCCGGAATTGGAGTCTCGGCCGCCGATTTTGAACTCTGATTTGAAGATTTTGTCTTTGGAGACGATTCCACGTTTGTCTTTGTTTCACCAGATTGCGATGTTGGAGTTGTTGCTGGCGTTGATGGTGTGGCTGTTATTGTTGCGCGTGTTGAGGCCGGCGTAGTTGTTACGGTTGGTGCTGTTACAAGTGGAGGTTTTGGTGCTGGAATCGGAGCAGGTGTTGGTTTTGCTGACGGTGCAGATTGCCCCGTAGAAGTTGATCCTGATCCGGTTGTTGATGTTGGGACTGACACAGGTGTTGTTTCTGGAGTTGTTCCAGTAGCTGGTGCCGCAACTGGGGCTGGTGACTGTGCCGACGTTACTGTTGGTGCGGGCACAGTGGTCGATACCGGAGCCGATACTGGCGGTGGTGCCGACGTTGACGTTGACGAAGATGCTGATGCCGTGGCCGTTGTTGATGTTGATGTTGGTGATGATGTTGGTTCTGATGGCGGTACTGTTGTTGATATCAGTGCTGGTGTTGATGCCGGTGCAGCTGATGGCGTCGATGTTGGTGCTATCGACGATGCAGACGCCGGTGTTGAAACCGGTGTTGAAGTAGATTGCTTGGACTGGTGGGGAACTGTGGTAATCTCAGATTCTTTGGAACCATTATTTATGGGCACCTTCTTGTCTTCACCTTTGTTCTGTGCGTTTGTACATAAACCTGTACAATTAAAAAGGGTTAATTAAATTCCTTTAGGTTTTATTATTGAATTGTTATTTTGCAGATATTTTAAATTGAAAGTATAAAGAAGACATATATAAGAATATAAAAAGTAAATTGTAATTTTTTTCATTTTTACCTGGGAACTCCAAGGAAAGAACTGGCAATTCTGGTTCCGGTTCTGTTTGAGGTTGCTGCTGGTCTTGTGTTGAGTTTTCAGGGCTTTGATTATTATTACGATTGGATTCGCTTTCCTTTGCAGAAACTGGTGCTTCTTCACCATCAACTTTTCTTGTTTCGATACCATTCTGAGTAAGTTTATCTGATTCAGGTTCTTTCTCAGAGTTGTTACTGACATAAGACTGAGTCTGGTACACAGATTGCCTATGGTCCTGTACTAAACTCAATGGTTGACTGGGTGGCTGTAGAGTAACATAGCTCAAACCACTTCCCGATAATGGTTTCATGGCACCTGATTCAGATCCTGGAACCACTTTTTGTGCCATCATATTCATTGGTAACATAGAATGGCCCGTAGAAGACGGGGATGTACCCACACCTGGCATGGACGACTTTACAGCTGGTGCGCTCATACCCCCCAGCCACTTGCTAGGCACTTACTCCGACACTAAAAATCACAAAAGTATTTACTGAGCTTTGTAATCACAATTATAATCTGTACAGCATTTTTAACTACTCATGTTAAAAAAAGACAGAATATTTCACAAAATACACCGCACTACAATTACACTAGAAACCATAAGAATTACCTTTGCAAATAATTTTTATAATATCGAAAGCCTTAGAAACACGAGTGCACATAAAGCCCTGGTTTTATGAGATTTCACAATATAAAAATAAATATATTATCAGATATTTATAATTACTGAATGCGACATAGCAATATTGCTCCAGCACTCACAGCAATGTAGTACGATAGTTGGAAGTAAACTGACAATGAGCTGTATAGGGTGTAACAGCAAGCGCGGGTCAGCACTGGTAGGGTAAGGAAGCGGGAGGTCGAGGGGTCAACAATTACAGGAGTAAACATAAACACGAATTGAGTTTTGGAGCCGAAAGTTATTTAAACGTGCGAAAAACTAATGAATGAGTCGATATCCCGGTCTGGGATATCGTAAAGAGGTCTTACCTGGGCGAAAATGGGACGGCGATCAACGCGTCGAGTATTCTGGTTCAGATCGGAGGTTGTCCCGCTGCGTGCACGCACACGGTTAACTCATCGTTTCTACGCACTTTTCCCGCGTTCCCTGGACACTTTTCTGCAGCTACCACGTAGAGGAGTGTGGTATAAGCATTTCGAAGTAGACAAATATCTCGAGCTTGGACGCGAAATAACGCAAACAAAATTCCGAAACTTTGTACGCGCTACGACAAGCCGTGGTTTTACCGCACAGGAAAAAAACAGGAATGCCAGACGTTAGATGGCGTCGGTTCACGGACGCCATTTGTAACACGACTTGATTTTATAGACTGCTACGATTGGTGACGTCATGACGCTTACCTACAAACGGGAAACTTGGAATTCGACGGCTGAACTTTTGAACGACGAAAAATTATAAAAATTACAATATTCTTTACTATATTCCTCTTACTATTAAGCCTGAAGTAAATATACTAGATATATGGAATAAACCATCTACTTGTATCCAAGGCGACTGTACGTCGTTGGAATATTGTAAAACTTTCCAAGACCAATTCATCGGTTAAATATAACTTTTCGTCTCAACGTCAGATAACGGAGGGATTATCAGTGTGCCGAAGTTGCGTTAATCAAAGCCAGTGTATTTGCAGCATATTCAACGCAAGGCGAGTTCACATTGGCCATGACAATTGTGAATACGCTCGCGACAAACATGTACTACACGTATAGCAACTGGCGGTTTTACGCATCCAAAAATGATGTCATTGGATTTTCTGTGTCGTGATTCGCTAACAGTTATAGGCGCGACGTTCTTAATACAATAAAATTCTTAAATACAAATCACATGTCGTAGTTGATTTTAATCAATGTCCTACGATGTCGGAAAGTTGTAGCCAGTACGAAAACGTATTTAAAATAAGCTTTGCTATAATACTTACCGTTTGCAACGTTTTAAAAGTTATATTGAATCTTTATTCTTTGTGACGTCACTCCATCTGCGCAGCAGAACAAAATTACGTCCCCTACTGAACATACCTGATGTACTTATATATATATATAGATGCCAATACGAGTCGCCCATTGTGAATCAGCCGTAGTGGGGCCAACATCAGGTGAATCTTGTTGTTCATTTTGACGTTTAATAAAATCTTAACAAGACTGTATTTTCTTACAAGTATGAAAAGTATCTTTATTAAGTGGAACAAAGTTTGGTATTAAAAATTAGTCTACTACTGGGACTACATTTAATGCAGTATTTTCCATTGCGTGCATACCTAACCTTACTACAGAGGATGAGTAATTGACAGAATATTTAAATCATAAAACATTGAAATCTGTATTAAAAATATAATCATACGGTGTGTAAAACGTTGTATATCCAGTATAAAGATTTATAAAGAACGAGGTTAGAATCCAAATAGGTAAATAATGAACATCCCGCCGATTCAGCAACCGGGTGCAATGGGAATGGGCCAGATGGCGCAGCCAGCGAATCCCCAGATGCCTCAGGCCCAACAGCAGGCCCAACAGCAAGCTCAGCAGCAGCAGGCTCAACAGCAGCAACAGCAACAGCAGCAGCAGCAGCAAGCCCAACAACAGCAGCAGCAACAAGCCCAAGAAAAACTGGACAATATATCTAAAGTAAAGTCCTTAGTGGGTCCACTACGTGAGTCCCTGGCAATAGCACTGAAGACAGCAGCACAAACTTTACATCAGAACAGTGCAGTGGACATTGGTACACTGAAAGGCGTTGATCCGCCTGATCATCGCTTCAATAAGAACATGGAGGAATTTTATTCGATATGCGATCAGATTGAACTTCATCTCAAAACGTCTATAGAGTGTCTCTCTCAGAATTCCAGTTCCTTAAGATATCTGCCAATGTCTGTTATACCAACGAGGACTGACACGGTCGCCAGTCAGGAAGGTCCTGCTTTGACCTACCCGCAATTTCTGATGACTGTGCGCGCGCAAGTAGCTTATGCCCGCGAGATTCACGACACTCTTGTATCCGCGGCGCATACGATTGCACCGGGTGAATAATTGGTGTGAACAAATTAATTATAAACCACAAAGAATAAACGATGATTGTATCGCTACGATTAATTTATCCGGTCCATGTGGTTAACCATAAATTATTGCTGATACCAATGTATCCTTATAGAATATTTGATAATTGTTATGTCGAGGGAAAGTTAAATTATTCGTATTTCTTTTTGTACATGAAATTATGTTAAAAGCTTGAATATGTTCCTATCAGTTATAAAATTTTAAAATTACAAAATTAGTCCCAAGTCTTTACAGCATGGATGTATAAATATGTATTGTGTTCTCTTGTATCTAACAAAAAATCCGTATCTCGAAGTAATTTTTTTTAAAGTAATGAAATTATAGAATTAGTTATTAACGCATCATTGGGTATAATAACTTCGTAAAACTTCCTTAAATATTGACGTCAGTCTGATTTCCGCTGCGTATATAATCGACGGAATGAATCACTTTGGAGATTCTTGCTAGCGAGGTGTGGGAACTTAGAATGCAAGATAAGAATACTCGACTAAGCATATATTTAATATGTGTGACAACATAATAAATACTTGTACCAGGAATATATGTATGTCATATTACTTCCTTTGATGACACGCCTCTTGTTTCTCTAGTTACGTCTGGAAGATTTCGTTCGACACAATTAATTTCTAACGTTTTATATGATATATGTATAATGTGTCAAAAAAAATGTATGAAACAAAAATGGATACCGCGCACGTATATATTTTTCAGACCTTCGTTATTTTCATACTTAGAAAATATTACGTCACGTAAATAGAGAATTACAAATTGCATAACATTCGTCAAAATGGCAAATCTATTCCAAAGCGCTAAACGATTCCGCTTTCCGAAAGTATTGCTGTCAATCGGCGAAACGAAAACCGTCACGTGCTAGCCGACGGAAGCCGCGTAACTGTTTTTAATGGACACCCGTTAAATATGCCTCGTTGAAAATAATTCCTGGATATCTTTTTTCGTTACATAGCCGTCACTATAAAAAAAAATTGAGTGGCACCAGCTACATTATTTATGCACAATATTTTTACCGACAGTACACGCTGGAAGCATTATGAATAAAATAAAATGGAAATTATAATGTACAGATAAAACAATTAATAAAAATAAAGATTGCTCATTGTCTTATTATACGAAATTGCCTCCCCCCTCCCTTCGTTTAATTAAATTTCACGCGCAGGCAATGTGTGCCAATCAAACCGATTAATCTTTAATTTTTTTTTATTTACAATGCGTGTTTTATCCACAATATTATACCGAAATTATATATAATTTTGAAATTTTATATGAATTACCAAAAGAGTACATTTAACAGGAAAAATATCTATGACGGTACAATGTAAGTATACTCGCATACAGGCATTCATGTATTTGGTGTAATAATGTAACCGGGTGGCTTTACCAAAGACATAACTTCCCCTTACGATTCTCATATTTCTATTAATAAGACATAGTTAAACCAAAAGACACCGAACGCGGAGGAGACTTTCGAGATTTCATGCCATGAGACCGAAAGTTCTTTGAACTCCTCGTCGACGTGTTTCGTCTCGAGGCAAAGTGCTGTAGAAAAAAGAAATACAGTAAACGAAAGAAAGAAAAGACAGAGAGAGAGAGAGAGAGAGAGAGTGAAAAAAAAGACCAGAATACAAGCACGTTTCAAAGTTGTCCCCTAGTAGAGAAAAATAAAAAGAACTAACAAAAAGCATTCTTTGGCGCGTTATCGTGAAAACTTAAAGTCTGTATTATCCGGCATGGTCGCAGTTCAGGTTCACGTGATTTCGCCGGTTCCGTCAAAATCTTAGTGGTGGTATTTATAATCTGTAGCAAATAGCAGTGCCGAGAAATTTTCGGGAGCCAGTGTCGTATCAATCGCATGTAGAAACCCTGAGCGACGAAGGGAGAGGCGGGTAGGAAACGCTACTGTCAGTTGGATTGGTGTTTTGCCGCGGCGCGCCGTGCGACCATTCGAAAAGGAAGGACCACCTCTGTTCACCATATTTGGCGAACTTTCCCTAATATGGTAACGTCTACTTCTAAATATGGCAGCCGGGGACGCCCTCTCTCCGCGCGATGTAACACTCCGCGTGTTGAAAGAAGTCGATATTCTAGGTTACAAACGAATCGCCTAAAAAATAAGAGCGAGCCAATTGAAAGTGGATGTTCTTAGGAATTTTTTGATTATGGTAACAATAATTAATTTCGTGGAATAATAGGTGTTCCCGAATGGGTGGATTACTTTTTAGAGGCGCACTGGAGTCGTGGTGGGGGTAAAGTGAGCGTTGCGCGCCGCGGAGGCACCGCGTTTGCACGTAGGTCAAGTTACGATGCTCGGCGCGCATTCAGGTCGCGGGTAGCGCTCGTACCGTGCGCATCGTTGTCCCGTGGTGCTCTAGATGATCGATCACGTGGGAAGATCGGTGTCAAGTTCTCGCGATAACGGGGTGAGAAAGGGCCGACAGGCAGGGAATAAATGTGCGCGCGTCCGTGATGGACAACCCTAGCGGCGGAAGGGACAGTCGTTATTCGACGAGCCTGGGCTACAGCATGGGAATGATGGGCAGCGACGCTGGGTCGGAATTGTACGGCCGGCCGTCCACCTCTCAGCTCGCAGGTTCGCAAATCGGCCGTAGCGGCGCCACTATGATGACGGCTGCTGCGACACCCGGCGTCGCAGTTCAGCGCGGCATGAAACGCTCGTCCTCGGACGTCTGCTTCGACGACGGGAATGCCCGGCAGACGGGCATGACGCAGCCACAGGGCATGCCAGGCATGCCTGGCGATTGTGTCACTGAAAATCTAGACGAGTCCTTCACGAATCTTGGACAGCCGAAGAAATCACCGCCTTCAAATGGCAAGAAAACTAAAGGAAGAGTTAAGATCAAGATGGAGTACATCGATAACAAGCTTAGGCGATATACTACCTTTTCCAAGAGGAAGACTGGCATTATGAAGAAGGTTAGTATCGGAGAGGATAAAGGCTCTCGATTATATCCTGTGCCATCAGTTTACGTGTTTTGTTGAGAGTGTCAGTGTTCATTTTAGTGTTGTCAAACGTGCGATATGAGAGGTTGTATAGGCCAGTGTTAGTGTCCGCTATGACGGATATAAAACATGCATGACGTATCGATGATATCGTGGAATGACGAGTGATGAGCTACGTTGGATTGTCTCTGCTATGGGCTTTATTGTTCTTACTGTAACTCTGATACTCGTGTCTCTTGAGTTTTCCAAGCCTGTTTTTCCTAATCTACTACTTCTCTCTAACTCCATCCTAACCTGGTTCTGGCTTAGAAACTTCGTAGGGTCACGTCGGTGATAGACTCTACGCACATGCTTTCTGTCAACGACTAAAGTTTACCAGTTTCATGTGAGAACTGACATGTTTGTAACTAATCTTAGAAATAAAATAAATCTTGGAATAATATTTCATCGTGCTGTGAATATAACCTAACCTAACCACGATCTAAGTATAATTCATTTCAAGGATATTTTAATTGGAATTTAATCCATAAACTAATCTTGAATGGCAGAAATTGTTCGCTAAACACTGTATAATAACTCACGTAAATGATATCATATTCAATTCTATAACTATAATGAAAAAAATTCGAATTTTGTGTATTTGTATGAATGTAAACAATCACCTACATGATATATATATATTTATATATGATATAATCAATAATTTTATTCGCAATAAATTTAACGTTAAAAAGATTCACAAAATTCAACGATTCTTTTTCGCTCTAACAAAAATTAATTCGTCATATCCAACATTGAATATTTCATATGATAATACAGAGTAAAGTTGTTGATACTTTCTAAGAGAGGTTAGGGCACCATAATCATTGTATAAATTATAGATTAAGTAAGTATACGCATGAGACAGAATTCGAAATTGTAAAAAATATGTATATTTATTTAATATCGTAGACAAATGAAGCTATTATTTATTTGCTGGTCCGAGTTATGCTCCGTTCGCGTGCTCCAAAATGAAAATTAATCTATAAATTAAACTATGATACCTGAGACAGTCTAGTATATCAGGATAAATAAAAAGATCAATACAAGAAGGAAATTCTTTGTTTTCCAGGCGTACGAGTTGTCGACACTAACAGGAACGCAAGTGATGTTACTAGTAGCAAGCGAGACTGGCCATGTGTACACCTTTGCGACGCGCAAGCTCCAACCAATGATAACCAGTGAGGCCGGTAAGGCGTTGATTCAGACCTGCCTGAACAGTCCTGACCCACCGCCATCGGGTTCCTCGGGAGATCAGCGCATGTCAGCGACAGGCTTCGAGGAGACCGAGCTCACGTACAACATCGCCGACGACGAGCAGAAAGTAAGGCAACTGGTGTATGGCTCGCCGCACGGGGGCGCTCTGCACGGTGGTTACCCGGGTACCGGGGCGCCATCTGGTGCGCAGCACGCGCCACCCCCGCACGCGCAGCATGCACAACATGCGCATCTGATAGCACATGCGCATGCGGGCTCGCCTAGCTCGCACCTCGTGCCGTGCTCGAGCCCTGGGCCGATGCTGGCTGCTGGACCGTATCAACAGTCATGTCCTTCGCCACTGCCACCACCCCACGCAACTTATCATCCACATATGTCACACTCGCACCCCCAACGGTAGTAAACGGTACCTACTACTCGCGATGATTCTAAACCGGTCGGTCGATCATCCGACTGTTACCCAGGCAGTTCAATGCGCGTGGATAACAAGCTCGTCGTCAGGAATTTACCTCTCGCGGGTTAACGCCAAACGCTCGTGCACTGGTACATGCGAAAGGAAAGTCTCGCGTATCAGCCTACGTCGCTATGAGGAAGTCAGAGTTTTTGCACTTTGGCCGCTCCGAGGCAACGCGATCTGCAGTTCTCACGTAGTGCGCGAAATCGAAGGGCCGCCGCGATAACCGATCTGGGACCGTATAAGGGGTTGCTTCGGTTTTTACAGCGACTTTCACTCGGTACCTCTAATATTTTCTTTCTTAGGTCCTTAGTGTTATATGTCAGTTAGTCCAAAGAGACCTCTCAGCTGCGGGGTTACGCAGGATATTTAAGTGACGGTATTTCTTCGTGCTGAACGATTCGCGAATTGTGCTAGTTCGTTTGTTTCTTTTTTTTTAATTTTTTTTTCTTACGTGCGACACGAATCCAAAAGAGTGTAAGGTAGAAGTGTGAGGCTGATTGTGAGTGAGAGAGAGAGAGACAGAAGGAACATGGTTGAAAGTTAGAGAACAATTGAGGGTGTGAATGTGAGAATATTTAGGAGAGAAATGGTTATAACATTTACATTAGAATAGGGTAGTAACTCATGTGATGATTTACTTGTACAGTCGAACACTTTGTTATTTTGACTTAATTTATAGCTTATTTATTAAAAAAAAAGAAGAAAATTAATATTGTACATACCATTATGTAACAGAAGATCAGTCTAGGTGCAAAAGTGACTTAGGATTCCATTATTCGCTCGTGACGCGATAACGAGTCTTTTCATAATTTACGCGCTACTAATTCGTATAGTCGACTCGACAACAAAAAGAAGAACACGACTGGAACAATCGTTTAGTTATTTAATACAATTAATAGGAATTTTTATCGCGCACGTATTGCGTCACCGCACGCGTTCTTATCGACATAGGTATATTATTATTATTTTTGTATCCCCCTGACACTTCAATCAAATTTACAAGTTTAGGCCGATAATCTCACGCGAACGTCTTCAGGTTCGATAGGGATTCTCAGCCAGCTAAGAGCAGCAGAATTAAAAAATAGTATTCCTTAAGGTTAATGGCAGGGAAGGACAACGATAATCCCAAAAAAGGAGAGGACACGAAATACATGAAAAAAAAAAGAAATCAAAAAAGTTACGAGTCCAAGCCAGTAGGGCCCAGTGGTGCACGCTTCGTATTGTTACACAGTATTGTTGTGCATCGTTTTGTCGTACATTCTTGTTGCATTGTACCGTCTTGTGTTGGAGTGGCATGTGTAGTTTTTGTTTGTTTGTAGCTTAAGTAGCTAGTACTTAAAAAAAAAAAATCCGTAATTTAATTTCCAAAATATCCCACCACCCTCTTCTCGTCACACCGACCACTTCATCTTCTCGTCAACATCATCATCGTCGCTCCTGGTGACGTCACTTAACGGAACGATAATTTTTTTTGTCTCTTTAATTCACGCGAGACGCCCTATCGTAATTACAGTACTGGCCAGAATTTTATCCCGTTATAAATACCGAGACTCATTTATATCTATAATCCTATTTCCTGTCGTATTATATTTTCGTATTTCTCCTACCCCCTCCCGTCCCCGCCCCTCCCACCTGATTCCCTAAAAAAATCGTGCATGCGTATGTTCGTTCTTTGTCCATTTGTATGATTTGATAAAGCGAAAGGAAAATGTTCTGCTACCGCAGACAAGGAAAAGAAAAAGAAAAAGATATATATAAAAAAAAAGTCAAACGAAAATATATACAGACACACATGTTTCCCTGTCGACACGCAGAGAGTACAAATAATAACGATATTAATCGTATATGATAATTGTAAGAAGCGGTCAACGCCTGGTATGTATCACACGTGTACATATGTACTGTAAAATACTGTGATAATATTTATATTGCGTTTATATACCTTCTTTAACAATACAACCGTACGATCGTTACTATTATGAGATTTGATTTTGGTATAGCTATATATATATATGTGCATATATAGTATACTAGCTGAATTCAGGTAGGTGAAATCGTTAGTCGTACAAGACAGTGATTACGAACGAGAAACAATTTTTACGTTTATCCTAAGCGTTCGGATAATTGTCCGTTTGAATTTCCCGGCAATTTTAACGGTCTCGAGTCTGCCGCTCCTCGGGAGTCATTCATTGTCATAGATTAAGTAGACGTATGCGCCATCTTTGTATCTGCACGATGTCAGAGCCAAGATGATAATTGTTATTGTCTCTCGATGCGGTTCCAGCGCACGTGGTTCACGGTCGACGAGTGAGTTTGAAGTTTGGAAAAAGAAATATATTTAATTTTAATGCTCTTGCGCGCCCGGACGTGAGAGCGATCGCACGCAGTGTGCACGCTGCCCGAAGGTAGGCCTTAACGAGACGACGCGATTTTAAAAGGTCGAAAAATCTTTTCTTCCATTCTTTCATCTCTCCCAGCACGCGCAGTGGGTATTCGGTGCGGAAGAGCGAAAGGTAGGTATACGTACAGTAGATGCAATGCGCCACGACGTCTCGACGCCTTGTTGTCCTCGATAGTCGGGGAGGGTGTTGCGCTATTTTCAGGAACGTTGATCTTTAATTGGAGCCGAGAACAATTATCGATGGGGCAATTGAACGAATAGCTCTCTGTTAAACGGTGCCACAGTCGATCAGCCCGTTCGCGGAATTCAACGGACTCGAAAGTCCCGCGCACTGCCTCTCGAATCGTCGTTCGCTTTGCGTTGAGCGTATAGGGACGTTAAACGTTTAAAAGAGGCTGTACAAGCGAAGGAGTCGAAAGCGTAAGCGCTTGGAGGACTCGCTGTGGAAAGTAGAAGAGATTTTGTTACCGAAGGGAAACTTTCATGTTTCAAGATTAACATGAAAAATCGTTACTCCGTAGCTTCAAGTTTTTCAATTGAGATCTATGCACGCGCGAGCACGCAACGAAGAATAATAATGAGGAAAAAAGCAGGTAAAAGATTTTATGGTTATTTATTTTTTTCATGAAATTCATCTTGTCTCGAACACGTGCATCGGTTGCGTAGCTAATTTTTTTCTTGTTTCTTTTCTTCGCCGTCCGCCTCGTCGTCTCTCGACTCTTGACATTCGTGGTTTTTCTCGTGGACGATAGGTGTCGTTAGCTGTACCGGAAATCCGCAAGCTCCTCGATTCCCCTCGTTTCTCTCGATACCGCTGGAAAGCTACGAGCAAAAGAAAGATGGCAGGGGTCGAAGCACGATTTACGACTGAAGAAGGCGATCGCAACGCGAAGGCAAAAGCTACGCGACTCGCGAGCACCCAGGTGCGCACACGCACCCATGGAAGGTGGAAGCAGAACTCCATATACGGTCACCTTTGTCAAAGCCTGGTTGTCGCCATATACAGGCAATGTTCGCGATGCCAGACACTTATATAGAGTCCGACTTAAGAGTCAGGAATGCCGCTTTTTATCGCGCCTTCTACCCGCCTGCAGTAACGGGGTGATACGTGACGCGGAAACGTTGAATCTCATATTTTCGACAAAAGCGACCGTTATGATTTTTGTATTGGAAGGAAGAAAAAATAAAAGACAATTCGACTGATCTCAAGAGGACGTTACCAATGGCACGTTGACACCACGTTTAAGGAAATAAATACGTACCGTGAATTTAGCTAATGCTAAAGCTCCTTGTTGCAGGGGAAAAAGTAACGTAAGGCAAATGGAGCCGTATTTTTCATGGACGGTAACGTTCAAAATTCAGTTTTACTTTAATTCCTTCTCAGAGGACACGTTAAACGTTGTATTAACTCGTACCGCGAAGATTAATCACGGTGTCACGTGGTTGCTCATATAAAATAGAACGTAGAATTATTTTTTATCTTTCTCAGCATTGGTCATTTACCGGGTGATATGATTGTATGTATGCGAAACTGGTCTAGCGATAAACTAGCTTTACTTTTTTTTCCTGTACTCCCACTCAAGATTCCAACGTTGCTTGAGATACATTTGGTGGTTCCACTTGAATCTACTAGTTTCCGTGACACCGCGGTACTCGCTAAAGGCGCACGAGATTGTCAACGACGCAGTCCGAAAACGTACGGGAACTTTTAATGGCGAAAAGAAACTTTCGTGCTTGATACAGTCTGGATTGTACTTTCTTTTGTGCCTCGTAAAAATTTGAATCGATTCGTGAAATAGGTTAGAAACGAATAGTCGTGGTAAAAAGAATTTCCGACACACGATCGATGTCGAAAATATATATAGGCCTTACGCGATAACGGTGAACGAATAAAATTCGTGAGGAAATTCAAGAGAATCATTTCTGGAAGTACACTCGCGAGTTCACTCGAGCGGATGACCATATAAGGAGCGAGCAAGCATGCATCTCTCCCCGCTACGTTTACACACATACGCACGGATCGTGGAACTCATTTAAGCGATCAGTTCATCGATTTCAGTTACGAAATACCTTAAACGATATCACTCGTTATGGATGCCATTTGTATCAGGAGGAAAGAGTTCGGGAAAGAAACACGGAACGAGCAAAGCTCGCGGTCGAGTCGAGGAAGACAAAATGGCAATGGATTCACGAAAGTACTTTCTTGTATGCGAATTGAAATAAAAAAAAGGTCGGGAACTGTCGGATAGGTTCGTGAAATTTATATCTGCGTTGGGCGGCGGGCTGAGGGGAAGGTTCGGAGGATACGAATATTCGATCTACGCGACAGACGGAACACGGGGAATCGAACCGGCGCGATAGACGCGCGTTCGTAAATTCATTTTTTTTTATTCTTGAAATTCTACTTGCCTCTAGCTTAATCGTATAGCTGTAAAAGTACTTTCGCCTGGCGGTAACCCGTAATTGTGGCTGCGAACCCTTTTCACGGCACGTCGTAACTCTCGCCGTGTCTCCCTGGCACCGTTCACTTTCGACTTTGAAAAACTTCATTCGTAACAGGTGGAATCTCGCGCGTGTTTCAGGAGGACGGGACATCACCGAGGTCGGACATCTGCGGTAACGAGAGCGAAGGGGACACCAGCGACGGGGAGTCCCCGGTTTCAAAGGACGCCACGAAAAATCATACAGGTAAAACCAATCATCTCGACTTGGTGAAATTATAATAATTTTACGTATATATGTATATACTTAGCAATTACCCTGCTACTAGCATCTGCACAGTATCTTGGCTATACCTTGATCTGCGATCTACGAGGCTAGCACGTTTATCCCATTATCCTTATTCGTATGAGAGTCACGATGGTTATTTGCGGGGGAAAAACAAACGGCTAATCAATAAAATCGTGACGGTTAACTGCTACCGTTAATTATATCAAATCGTTCCCGCGACTATGTAACGGGTGTGTCTATTATTTTTTTATCGAGAACATTCATTAATCATCCTGTAAGATTTTTCATTGAATTTCATTGTCTTGATGCGGACTACAGCGAATGTCTCGCTAGGATTCATGTCGACTGCCACGAGTCTCTTGACGACTTGGTAACGTCGCATAAAAGCATCATGGAAAATCGTTAGAGTACCGGGAGGCACTTATAATGCGAAAAGCGTGCGAGCGATGACGGGGTTGTCCGTGTAGGGGAGTCGGTAAGGAGTCGTACGGTTCGCGATGACCAAACTGAGACGACAACGCGCTGCCTAACTGGGAAGTAGGATCCGGTCGAAAGCCGGGCTCGATGCAGGTGTACACATAAATATCGATGCTAATGTACCCAGTGGATCCAATCGGATTCGATCTCGGGATGAAAATTCTACCGGTCTTTTAGCTCATTTCGAGAAGTCTCGAGAGACGTCTGCTGAGACGTTCCTTGTATCAAATGATTGATATGAATTTTTTACCTGGATAAATGCCACTGGATTATTTAATACTATTTCATTATGACGTATGTATTTGTATACTATACAAAAGACTCTTTGTTCTTTTCTTGTTCTCAGCTAGCATGCCTTCCTTTCCTACTGGCATGATGTACCAAATGCCACAGAGCGTAGTATACTCGCCAAGTCCTGGTGTTTTACTCAGCATCGGACAAAATGGACAGCCCGTACAAATATCCCAAGATGGTGAGTATTGTCTTCGTGTTATCTTATAACACAAGCATCACGATCCTAATTTACGTTACGATTATTATAAGTCTGACGTCTAATTTTATAGTTATACTTAAACACGGTTTCAAATAGTCATTCGTAGAGGTGAATATGGCTGTTGCGTATAACAGTGATGGCGTACGAGTTCTGAAAATTCTATCTTCGTAAAAAAATTTCTCCTTATTCCGAGCTGGAACGAAACGTTATCAGTCTCGAATTTCCTTAGTTCCGCGATAACGTAACCTAAGTCAATCCGGGGAATGATTTACCAACCACAATTACGTTTGAGCGCCAAATTCGTAACCGGAAAACTCATGTGCATCGCACTAGCTGCTACAAGAACTTCGACGCTATGGAAATGTGGACCTTAACGTGATTTTAGACATTAAATATCAAGAATGAGGATTTATCTTTTTTTTAAAAAAAAAGAACGTTCGAACGTGCGAAAATGAGTTATTGGACATTTCTAGAGTCCCGTGTATACGGGTGATCATACCTTATGCATATATCCACGTTACATTGCTGTCGCGAGGAAACCATAAATTAAAAACACTGTCCCCTCCCGCTCTACTGTTCTCTGATCCACGCTTTAGACGTGTAACGCCATTGATGTGTCGAGAATTTTACACTCAAAATTTATGCGCACTCGATATGAGAAAATTCACGCCATAACCTCCTTGTGTTATTCGTGCCGAGTTACTACTCGCTCATCCCTACTAACATTCTACGTCATAGACGTGGAAGGAAGGGACGTGAGTCTAGACTCGAGCTCCTACGTCTAGAGGTCAAATAAGCTTACTGACAAAGCGAGCGATAGTTTTTCAGTGTTTTCCATGGCTCCACAACAGCCCCGAGGCAACGCGTTGTAGGTTGACCGAGCTAAAGCTCGGGCCAGACGTCGGCCGTCGGTAGACAACTTGACTCGGTACTGTAACAAATATATTCAATTGAATTAATGCTCTTTAATTATATACACTGTTGGAATATATTTTCTCGGTATAAGGTAATACCGTGAAATTTTTTTGTAACACCCCATTACTAATTAAAAAGTACTGCATCGCGATTAAACATGGCACTACATTTATTTCCATGTAAGCGTCTGAAGTCAGTGCCATAAACGTGGCGATACTTTCGTAATTTGTGTAAATATGTCGTAGAAAATGGCGTCTATATATACCCGGAGCGTGGACTATCTCTCATCCTGGAAAGGTCATATATTTACAAGACACAGATTGCTACTGTAACGGTGGATGAAAAATTTTTCCATAAAACTTTTTCTCCCTTCCCATATTCAGGTGTCAATGTTATTATCGATATATGTATACGTAAAAGCTCGCGATTCTTGAGCAATGTAATTATTTCATTCCAACTTCAATTGAGTGCCGCTAATTAAACGAGTATCTCGCCATATCAACTTGAGTTTCCATAGCACTGTCACGGTATATGGTAATTCTCTTGTAATTCATGTATGTATAAATGCATAGCGTAAACGTTCCGTCGCAATACGATGTATACAAGTCGGGTGCACGTGCGCTGAGAATAATGCCGTACATTTTCTCGCACGAGAATAAAGGTCATCGCTCAAGCGAGAATCGTTAATACTATGTAGAAGAGATATACGAGGGGAATGAGAATAGAGAAAAAATTTTTTTATGCATTCTTTTATAGGCACGTCGTCAGGAAATTCCGGCCAGGGAAATCAGCCGTTCATCACGATACCTCTGAACGTGGCAATGAGCGCGGCTGGCTTGTCGTTGCCGTCGGTCACGTCGAAATCGTTATCGCCGCCGCGTTCGAATTCATCGACGTCATCAAATCCGGATCTTCCCTCGGATCTCAGTAAGGACCGGAAGTGAAGTGCAGTGGACGAGTGTACGCGACTGTTTGAATAAACCCAAGAAACACGAGCCACGTGCACGCAGCAGCCTTCGACACTGAGTTTTATTATGAAAATAGAGTGTTGCATTGTGGGGATGATCTTGTTAATTCTAACTACTGAATTCCACGGTTCGAATCGTATTGTCGATTTCGCGTTGACGGTTCACGGTTGTCAGTTCACAACGCCGACTCCTAGTCGTCCTTTAGTTGGTACCTTAGGTTAAGGGCTGAGCAGTGATTAAAAATTTTTTTTTCAGGAAATCAAAAAATTGAGGGTTACGTAACACGTGAAATTTTTGTCTTTAGCATCTTCCCACATTTTTCTTTTTATATCGTACGTCAATTCGAATTCATCGCGAGAGAGTGCCAAGTTGTGATAAAATGGCGACAATCATCCGTAAGAAAAATCCCGTTCCTATTGCCGCCTAAGAGAATTTCCTCTAATAGCCAAACTGTCACTCTACGTCTGGAGCGTCGCTTGAAGAAATGGCGCATTGAGAATGTTTATAGGGTACGGCTATCCTATTACGTGTATCTAAAGTGAAGTGAAGTACAATTACGGAACCTGTTGGAATTCAGGATGTTGACTTTTTTTTTGATGGGGTTTGGAGGATATTTTTACTTGGTTATTATGGGGACAGATACGATTTTACTGTGGATCTTATCGTGTTAGAAGAACAGAAATTTAGATATATTGAATATCGTGTAACGATTGATGCTTCTTTGAAAATTAAACGTACTTCTTTTGTACACTATCTTACTCGCCGACGCAACGGCGGCTGTAACTAAGGACAGGAGATTTTTCGCACGATTTTCAATCTTCTTCGCTATCGTCGAAAGAGTCATGGAAAATTTATGAATAATCAAAATTATTCAAAATTCTGGACGTACTTTTCATTTGGAATTTCGAAAATTGTGACTATATATAATTAGTATGTTATTACGTATCTACTGCTTTACGTATATCGTTCAGTGACTATCGTGTGATTGTCCCATCTGATTCCGAAGGGGAGGTATTTTGAAAGGCGACGAAAAGAAAGGGAATTAAATCCATCTGTAAATATGGACCGAGTGTTCCACAAAACGAGCAATAAATGCTGGCTACTCGTTATAACTCATAAGAATATTATATTAATAACAATGATGTTAACGATGAATATGTACAGTACCTTAACAGACATGTTATTATATTTTATATATGTATACATATAACTTTTTTATTACTCGACTCAACTGAAGTATTGCGCAAAGGATGTTTGTAACATGTTGTAAATGAATGAAAATATATAACGGTACGTATCACTGTTAAATTTCGCTTATTACGTGAGGGTGATGTGATCACTAGGAAAAAAGAAGAAAACATTTATATAATTATTTTTCACGCTAAGATGGACGCTCGAGATCGAGGAGAATTTATTGTTTGTTTTATCTTTCGAAGAATTTTCTATGTCAGTTCATCTCGTATCTTCCATTTTCTATAGGTATTTTTGTACCGACTGCCGATAGTCCTTAGAGCGAGACACAACTTCATCGACGGTGCTGTGCTAAATTGCTTCAGTCCTGTAAAGGATAGAACTTTGTACCAACAGTTGATTGAATTATTGAAAATGATCGAAATTCTAGATTTTTTATGTAATCGTACATTAAATAATCTTATGAAAAATGTCTTTCATCAATTCCTTTCTGAATTTCATTTTTATTGTGGATAAAAACTTAAGTGGGTATTACCTGTCGTGCGACATTATTTATGTTACAGATTTTATTGATTGGTTTTATGAATTATTAATAATGTTCAGATTGCGGAACAATAGTTAGGTTAGGTTTATAGATATGGAAAGTGCATAAAACTATACTATAGCAATAATGACTCATATTGACTATTATAGATCGTAACGTCACACTATATTGCGCACTGTGTGAGCAATGAAATGAAATTTTAACTAGATTTGTTATTTAGATCGATGGAGTTATTTCGCGATCAAAGAATATCTCGACGAATTACAAAGATTATTGGGTTACAAATGGAAATATTTTTTGTTACGGGTCTACAAATTGTGTACGACAGAAGGTATGCCCATTCTGGTACTAGTTTACAAGGAAGGATGGACGAATTTTAAGATTTTACACGAGCATACTGCAGCCAAGAGCCAGCAAAGAAGCAAAAATCTATTATTCATAATTGTTTGAACAATTCTAATTCGCATACAGATTCATCACGCGATTGAGGATATTACGAATTAAAACTTGTCAGTGGTGCGTGAAATGTTTTTCTACTGCTGAATCGTAATTAACAATAAAGAATTACCTGTGGTATAAATATGTATATCGGCCATGTTGTTTAAACCTCTCAGATATTAGGCCCGCCCTTTTCATTTCTTTCTTTTTTTTTCTTCACAGCATGAGGCAAGTATTGCTCCGCCTACGTACAGCTCACTGCACAAGGGGAGATTACGGTGCCACCTAGTTAATGCACTAGCCATACTTTTCTTTCCTGTAATTGTAGCCAAGTACTGGAATTCTACGTCCCGCCAGAATTCATGAGATAAGTATATTTCATCATCGCGCGCCATCTGTTTTACGGAAGACTTTACTACAGAACCGAGTCTATTATTGCAGACGAAAAATTTTTGTTAAATAATATAGTCTTCACGAAAAGTAAGAAAAAGCGAAATCTACGAATTACTAAAAACTGACTACCAATTTGATTAATCAATATCAATAATTCCATACCATTCGTCGGTGCGTTAGGAATCATCTTTTTCAACATTTCAATGTTGATTTTTATGGATATTTTTTTCTAAAGTTTATCAATATCCATATAAAATAACGTGGACACAATTATTTCCTTAATTTCTATCAATTTTTTTATGTGCCATTCGGTGACGTATATTAATTTAGCTTTTCGTTGCGTTGTCAAATAAAATATATCTTCGCGTAAGTATTCTTATCTTGATTCAGGCACATTAGACGAAAATAGATCACTGTGGAATTTCGCACGATAATCATCCCAACTGTTATCTTGCACGAAACTAAATATACCTTAAGAGTAAACCAGAGGCCGCTATTGTCGCATGCAATAGAAATCCAAGCCGTTTTCAATCTTTATGGCGAGTAAGTCGTGTTTGAAGTTTCCAGAAAGTGCCCGAACAACGAGCTCACCTCGTTGGTACTAACCAGTACTAACAGTTCTGACCAGGGTTACGAAAGACAGTCTATTCGAGGAACTGAGTGGTTTGACACTGCCGCTACGAAAAGTAATAATATTGTACTTAGATACATCAATTCTATAGGAACTGACACCAAATTTCTTTCAACTTAACCACAGTTTTACGACTGATAAAACGAAAGGCTGAAGACTTGTATACTTTCTTACATCAATTTCGGAGATCCTCCATTCACGCGTAAGTTCAATAATTATTCAAAAACATTAAAAATACAAAGTATTTTATCAATCTTATAAACTCTTTTCATGAGGTTATGTTATTTCGCAATATAGTTTTGAAATGGCTCTTCGTTGGCACTGACTGATTCTCAGCATGTTCTAGGTTATATTTCGTGATTCATGCTTTATAAGCTGAAAAGTATTTTGTAAATTTAGAGATCATTACTGGAAGTTAAGTATATATTTTTTATTAATTATTTGTCTTTCAGATATTCTCAAGCCTTCAATTTGGCCTTTCGTTGGTGAATATGGCGAAGTGGGGCGAAGGAGACCCTCGTTGGATCGTAGAGGAAAGACCTGATGCTACGAACGTCAATAACTGGCACTGGTGCGTTCATCAAATATATATTGTTATATATTTTATTTACTTACCTTTCAAACAGTTAAATCACTTTTCGAGATTTCTCGTTTTATTTCCTTCGTATTTCTTAATCGCCCACAGTGACGTTATCGTGCGCTAGAAAGAACTGTCGTTTACACACGTTATGAATTTAATTCGAGTCGCTTCAAAATTAAATTATGCCAGTGTTCTTCATTAATATTAGAAGAATATTAAAACTGCATCTGCTAGTTCGCATACGCGTGACTTTGTATATATGCAGATGCTCAATATTTTTCTTGTTCAAATGTGTCTGCCGTTGTGTATACATAATTATAAATATACGAACGCGGTTACGCAATTCATATTTACGATTTATACTGGGTGTGCTCTGAAATTTACTGACTGTACTGTAAAAATAATTACGTCTCTCTTAGATGCTTATGGATGAATAAAGACAGTGTTGGTTACAGCATTGGCAGTACTGTCAGTACATTTCGGAATACACCCACTACATACGTTACATCGCTAGAATTGAATTTTGATTTTCATCTGATTCTGTAGGACTGAGAAAAACGCCTGTGCCTGGTCTCAAGAGAAGATAAAGGAACTCTTTTTAAATTTAGTCATTGAAGGAGACGGTGGTAAGTTATTCCTTTTAAAATGAAAATATAAATATTTAGAAGCGTGTGGAAAGTAGCGATTAAAGAAATTGCAATTTATTTTCAGTTAAATGCACTGTGACGGAAGTAGAAAAATGCGAGGGTGAAGCCGTAGCAAATAATAGGAAAGGAAAATTAATTTTCTTCTATGAATGGAATATTGTTCTCAAGTGGGTCGCTGATACGAATTCTGATGAGAAGATTGAGGGAAAAATTAACATTCCGAATCTCTCGGAGGAAAATGATATATCTGAAGTAGATGTGAGTTTAAATCAACTGTGCAGAAGTTATCTTCAATATTTTACATTTAAATATTTACAATGTTAAATCATTTTAATAATTATACTACGCTACTATATTTTTATAATTATATTATGCTTTGATCATAGATCGTAGTCACTCTTAAGGATAGTACCGACGAGGGTGAAAAAATAAAGCATTTTCTTCATACTAAAGGAAAGGATACCATCAGGACGAAATTAAAGCAATACGTGTCGTCCTTAAAAGAAGGTAAGTCTGGAAATCCAAGTATTCATTATGTAAGATCGAATTTTTGGAATTATGGAATAAGGTGTTATATAACAAACTTTGTTATATTTACAGAATTTTCGAAAGGCATGATTCTCCCAAAAAAGGATAGTATTAAGGATAACATAAAAAATATCACGTCAGGTTTTAACGTCAAGGTAAACAATTACACTTTGATAGTCCATTGCATTATCCAGGTTACCTGAATATCTTGTACATCTATAAAGATTATATTATCATACTCCGACGTGGTTACACTGTAATTTCGTATCGAATTTACAGATGCAAATGAATTCAGTAATCACAACGAATGACAAGACTCCCGGATGTAAAATTTCAACAACGACGATTAAACAGCAACAGAAGTTCCAATGCAGAGCAGAAGAATTTTATAATGTCTTCACTTCTGTGGAGGTATGTAGTCCATGTTAACCTTATTGATCTGTATTATATTTCTAAATCATATGACGATATTGGTTCTTACCTAATCATTTAGAGTATGCTAATTAATTAAGAGTTTACCCGGTATTAGACCTGTCTGCATAGATAATTTTCAATGAGTACGGCTTTAATCGATGCCGATTACGTCTACTGCAATGTCATTAAGTCATCTTTAACCTCATTAAATCGATTTCGCGCAGATGGTACAAGCATTTACGAAGGGACCGGCCAAAGTCGATGCCAAGAAAAGTGGGAAGTTTGAATTGTTCGGCGGTAATATACACGGGGACTTTGTGGAGCTCTCGCCAACTAAAATAATTCAAAACTGGCGATGCAACCAATGGCCGTCGGGTCATTATAGCGAAGTGATTTTAGAGATCAACGAAAAGAGTGATCATACGGAGGTTAATTTGACGCAGACCGGTGTACCTGTGAGGTAATAATTTAATAGATAAAAATATATTTTTAATTTCCAATACCATAAAGGATAAATCAAATTGTCTCTAACAATGAAAACATTCATTTTACAGCGAAGAGGACTCTACGAAAGAGAATTGGGAGAGGTACTACTGGGACCCAATAAAGAGAACCTTCGGTTTTGGATACTTTATGTGATCTCTATATGTTCTATGGAATATTTATTTATTGATAAGTAGAACAATCGCGATATGTTCACACATGCACACGCTGGAGTAACACAGGGAATGATCGCGAGATGATTTTTTTTTCCTCTAGTAAGTTCATCTTTATCTCACCGCATGTTTCTTACCGCAACCCGCATAATGTCAACAGCGTGTGAACCACGACAATTGAATTTTACACCAATTGAATGTACATCCTGATCCAGTATGTTATACAATAAAATCAAGTAAAAGAAGACTAATAATACCGTAATCGAATTAGCAGTCTCTTTAAGCCACCTCATTTAAAATTATCAATAAGTCTAATTAATAGTTTAATATTAACTGTATCCCTCCTCTGTAAAATCCACTATATTCATCAAAGATAGGTATATCTTGATGACAACAATGTTAAGAGTTCAAATGCAATAGGGTCTTGAAGCAGCCTTTATTTACCGACTGTGATGATATCTGTTAAGGGTAGCTCTAAGTGGGTGGTGTCGTGGTACTCGGAGGGTACAGGAGGTCGAGGATAAAATGAGAGGAGGAGAATGAGAACGAGAAAGGCCAATGTCCTCGGGCGTAGTATGAATGGGCAGAGCCGGGCCGCGAGTGCGCGCGCCTTCGAAAATCAAAATCAATGTAGTCCGCTCGCTCGGCTCCCTTGGTTCGCTCGGATTGCCCACGCCCAGCATCCATAGTCCATACTCCTCGTCTCGTTCGAGCCGCGCGAATTAACCCACCACCTCCCCAGCCCTGTCTTGTTTTTCTCTCTCTCCCCTAGTTCGCGAGTATGTGACGAATAAGCCGTGAAGAACACGGTCTGCTCTCTCCTCCTCATCTCAACAACTCTACCTCGGGATCATCTTCAGGAACGAGAATCCCAGTCTCGTCTACCTTGGACCCCAATCTTCCTCATCTTCCTCCACTTTTTCCCAGCTTATCCAGCACCGACGTTCACGCCGCCGCCGTCACCGCCGCCACCGCCTATACCGTTGAAGCCTGCTCCATCGGCACTACCTCGACCTCCTCCTCCTGCTCCTCAACCTCCTCCTCCTCACACTCCTACACTGTTCCATTACCTCCTATTCGTCCACTCCGCGTTAATGTGCACGTTGCACGTATTACTTTTACGCGCGTCACGCCGCTGATAGCCACAGCCTTACTGCAGAATAGCAGTAGGCATGTGAGAGTGTCGCTGGACAAGTTCCTGGGTTCAGTTTAAATTGTGAAACTGATCTGGGGCCTCGTGAGTGATCCTACTGAGATACGTCGTCCTTGATTCACCCTGTGCGTGTGCCAATAAATCCTCTGTAGGATGAGACCGTACTACGAGCTTCCAAGGATTCGTTCTGCACGAGGATACACTGCTTCAGGGAAAATCTGCCTCAGAACGTTAAACTCCGTTGTGCGTACTATTACTTTATAATATTGTTACTTTAACCTAATTTTTTTACCTTATTATCGTCGACCTAGTTTACCAGCTTTCTTGCTTTTAACGTCGATTTCTACATTCTCATTTTTTGGAAGGGTCTACTTCCTCTTGGTACGGGAGTCGCCCCTTGCGTGTCGCTTGACTATCCACCTGCCTGCCTGCCTGATTACTCGCTTCCTTCAACTTTTTCAAAGGATTCATCCCTTAGTGAAGTTTAACCCTCTCGTCGCCCAATGAATTATCCATTACGTGTTACACTAATTTGACTTTCTTTTTTTGCTTACATCCTTTACGCTTACCTACCCACGTACTACGCCCGTCCTGGGGTCGCTTTCTGAATCTCGCCCTGTGTACTTCCACGCTGTATCGTTATACACCTTTTATTGTATTCTGTACGTTTTTACTTGGCTTTACACGAAATGCGTATTTATCTCTTTAAAGAAATTTCAAATCTTATTTCCTGCTGCGACGACATCTTCCATAATATTCGATTACGTGTTCGTGTGCATTCCCAATGTGTATTAGGTTTCAGTTTCAAGTGGATAGTGATTAATCGATTCTTCATTTTTTTATAGTTTGATATTCTATTACCCTCCTTTATGTATCTAGAACGCTGTAGACCATTCTTATCAAACACATTCTTTTAGCCCATCCTTAAATCATTAATAAACTGCGAAAATCATAAAATATTATTATATTTCTACAATGTGAAATTATTTGACACATTACCTCAAATGGGTATATTATATTGATTTTTTATATCTACCATTAATTCATTGTTATATTTCAAGTACACAGTATTTTATCAAAACATTTGTTCGAGCTGAAAATTAATTAGTTAACCTCCAACTCCCATTTTCATAATTTTCTCGAGTTAAAATTATGAGCAGGATACGATTTGCATGAAAAATATCTTAATCATAGGTTATAATTATATATCTACATTTTCTTTATACTGGCATTCCTCTCCTCGCAATGCTTCAAATAATAACGTAAAACTCTTCTTGTATCCCTATGTATACGAGGCACGTGCAGCATAGCATTTTTATTCACTCAACGAGCAACGTATCGGAAAATTATTTTTAGTTTAAAAGTAAGGAGCAGATGACGTCATAGGAGGTAAACAATAAAGTTATAAAAGTGGTACAATGTTAACCGTGCATCCATAATGCATCGCCTTTTTATATATATTATAACAAAGCACAAACTGTCAGCGTCTAACTAGAACACAGTCCAGCGGGACAAATAAATTCTCCACACGTTAACGTTGGAATAAACTTCGACAAAATTTTCATCCGCCAATGTATTTTCCCAGGAAATGTGAACCATGGGAAAATAATTTACAACATTATGCATGTAAATAGTTAATTCGTACGTCGAAACCTCCGAGCAATAATAAATGTTTCATTAGTCAAATGCAATTTTTCGTATTTCAATCTAGAGCATTGACATTAATTATGTTACATTAATGATATTATAATTACAGAAATCGAGCATGCCATGCGCACTTAAGGGATGGATACTCGTGTTGCCCACACGGTGCAACATGCATAGCCGTACACTCGTCGCATCTCATCCGCTTCTCCAGGAAGATCAAATCTTATCATGTTCGATAAAGGATTTGAGACATTACTGAGTATGAATTTTGTCTATGAATTAAATGTTAAACGGGCTGTCAGAAATTGCAATTCTGTTTCGAGGTTGCTTATTGAGAACGTTGCAGACCTTATAACGTAATATATAGATACATGTGACCTCCTATTTGGTCAGTAATTCGCCGACATTTTGAGATAACACAACTGATATTTGACAATATTCGATAATCGGTTCGCGCGACACACGCGAATTAAATGTAGAAATTTGGTATTATCTACAGTCCGTGACGAACTTGGAAATTTCCACTTTCACGCATTGCACATCTCTTCGTGACTCACATGTTATTTGCTCTTCCTTGTTGTTCGGTAACATTACAATTAGTTCGTCGTTTCGTCTTTGGTAATTGTGATTCTCGTAGTTTTCCAAGCACATAAACAGTTTCTTAGGAACCACAGGATTAATTTTCTACAGGGTGATCATTCGCACCTGCCATATTGGAGCCGTGACTCTATGATACTTGTACCTACGGAGTCTCGTCACAAGTGGACCCGGTTACGGATTTTCTGTTTTGTCCCGCCCGATTTCTTGAGAATTGTACGTTTTTGTTTGCATCGTTCGCTAATATATTGGTGCGTCATGATCTTGTCCTCTTCCTTGATGAGAGTAGACCTGGTCGCGCAGACTTTTTCGCAGGCTGAGGGCATCTACGTGTGTCATTTGCACTTCTGGTTGATAACCTTATGTAGGTTCTCAGAAACAGAATACCAATTTGATACTGCTCGACAGCTGAACCAAATATTGGAACCTGAGAAAATGAAAAAATATTGGTATAACTACCATAATGTTAATTATTTATAAAAAAAATTGGTTTGTTCCAGATTCGATGCTTTTCTCGACAAGAGCAAACCTCGTGGGATGTAGTTGACGTTGCTTCTCCTTCGAGAGAGCGTGAGCGAGAGGGAGTGCGAGGGAGGGCTAGGGAGAGGGAGTGCATGTGTGCGTGAAAGGGGGGGAGAGAGAGAGGGAGAGCGAGGTAGAAAGGGAGCGAAGGGGAGGGAGTGAGTGCAAATAATAAGGGTAGAAAATTGAGGAGTAACAGAGAGAGAAAGGGGGAGGGAGAGAGAGAGAGAGAGAGAGTAAAGCAAGGACTGGAGGATAGCATGCACAGGGAATCGTTCTAACAGAGTAGAGAGTCTGACAGACATGAACGTAACTCCGATGAATCTAACCCTGGACAATGACAGCTTCTTCAGTGGCAACGAGTCCGACAGTACGATAGCCGTCCATCGTTACTCTGTCGTAGAAATAGTGATTATCACTATTGTCGCCTCTTGTCTAAGTCTCATAACCGTAATTGGCAATAGCATGGTTATGATTTCTTTTAAAATCGACAAGCAACTTCAGACGATCTCAAATTATTTCCTGTTCAGTCTTGCCGTAGCCGATTTTGCTATCGGTCTATTCTCAATGCCCTTGTTCACTATTTCTACCGTCCTGGGCTACTGGCCCTTGGGTCCTCTCGTATGCGACACGTGGCTGGCCCTTGACTACCTCGCGAGCAATGCCTCCGTCTTGAATCTTCTTATCATCAGCTTCGATCGGTACTTCTCGGTCACGAGGCCCCTCACTTACAGAGCAAGAAGGACTACGGTTAAGGCAGCGATTATGATCGGTGAGTCCACTAAAATTGTTGAAAAATATATGTAACATGTAAGTAGCCATTTTACGCAGAATTACCATTTTACTCAAAATTGATACGCTGCTGTACACCTACTTTTGAAATCATTATACCCTCATGTCTATGACCATCGAGCCACTAGTACCGTCAAGGTAAGTAACTGCCGCGACAAAGGGAAGGAGTATTTACAGAAAGTGGATAAACTGTAGCTAGATGGCAACCGACCATTAGACGCGCTTTGACGGCGTACAGACGCTCGCAAGAGTCACCTTTGAAATTTCTATTTCACTGACGTAATTTAGGAACGCTTTTCAGAGAGGCGACAGCAATCCAGCAATTCGCCACTGATATTCCACCTGGGAAGTGTATATTTTATTTTCTAATAAATTGGATTATTTAACCAGGCGATGAATTTGCTCCCAGCAATTTGCTAGGTTATGTATACATCATTGGCCTATGTAATAGGAACTCCCTGGAATATAAACGTTCATATGGGATATACTGTATCTAGACTGCCTCTATATAATTGCGAATATACGTTACACAAAGCTCATATTATGATTATACCTTGTCCCTTGCTTACAGCCAGCGCCTGGGGTATTTCAGCAGTGCTCTGGCCACCCTGGATCTACGCCTGGCCGTACATCGAAGGGAAGAGGACTGTGCCAGACGACGCGTGCTACATTCAGTTCATCGAAACTAATCATTATATCACATTCGGTACTGCCATCGCTGCTTTTTACGTACCAGTCACAGTCATGATTATCCTCTATTGGCGGATATGGCGCGAAACCGAGAAGAGACAGAAGGATCTGCCAAATCTTCAAGCTGGCAAACAAGACGCAAGCAAGCGAAGCAATTCAAGGTGCTTACTCCACATTTATTAGCAATTTAATTTAAAAAAAGGAAAACGACGCTTCGCATCCTCGTGAATCCTACATAATCAATGCTCATCAATATGACAGCCATTCACAGGATTTTTAATACTCGTTCCACGTTACACGCTGATGCTTCTTCTTTAATATACAAACGTTCTACTGTGTCTCACTGATTCTTAAATATTTTTATTCGACGCAGCGACGAAGCCTTGGACATGGACGACTGCAAAAGACCACGAAGTGAGTCGAGCACGGGCGCCGACGAGATTAATTCCTCGCACATCGCGGCGTCCTACATGGACAACCATTATCCGCAATACAAGTCTGTAAGTAGCAAAGTAGCGCGCTTCTCATTCTTGCTTGAGCTTGCCTCGCTCCTGCGCTTCTTTCTTTTCCTTCCTCGAGGAGGTAATCATCAATGCAGTCGGGTCTGGGGCACTGAGAGACTTCCTGCACTGAACGTTTGAAAATCTTTGAAACTGAGAGTTTTTAACAGCGACGGCAGCGCCGTCGGTAACCTGTGTCTGTTTCATGTAACGCGTTAGTACGACCAAGTACACTAGTCACCCTGACTATGTCCATGGCGCTGATACGCGATTGTATGACAGAAAGGTTAAATAAAACTGTCAGTGTTTGAAACTTCGTGTATTAAGATTTGTCAGTCTCCGAGGTCCGAGTGCATAAAGTATGAACGCGCGACGCTTTATTATCAGTGCCATTGACATGCACGAATTTACGTGGGAAAGAATAGACGTAACCAAGAAAAATAGTACAAATTAACTAGTTGCCGCACGGATAATGAATAGCTCCTCGTTCATGGAATTCTCTTCGTCACGGAGCTCATGTTGGTATGCATATGTGTAATTACTTTTGGAGTCACCTGTAGTAGGTATACACGTATGTGCATAATCGTCAGTATTATTGTCAGTGTCGTAATTGTTCCTTTATGCGTAACGTCCCATCACGAGAACGGAGCCTGGAGTGTGAATTTTCAAAAAAGATATCCAAAAGAAATTTTCTTACGCTTTTCTTCATCCTTCGTTTTATTTCTTAATGTATACCATGTGTTACATGGGAATTATTTGTCTATTGGAATTTCTTTAAACAGTCTCACCAATCCATGTCTACCTGACTATTATCAATCTTAAGTGTAAGATTTTGAAGAAACGTGAGATTGCATTACGTAGGTACGCGGGGGTGAACGGCTCGCGACAAATAGGTTATATACCAGAGCAGGTATTGTCTAGTATCCAATTCAATTTGCATCGCATTGATCACAAAAGCTTGGCAAAGCGTTCACTGGTAGATAAATTGGTACGAGTTTTCACGTTAGGTAAACGGTTTTATAGCGAGTTCGTCGTTAGTCGAGGATGCCGTCGTTGACTTAGCATATCCGACGGATCGGGTGTTAATTACACGTTTGCACGATGGCCAGCGGCGACCAAGTGCAGGCGTCTAATTAATGTCGTCGGGACGTCTTGAAGGTGCAGTAATTACACATCGTTATACCACATGTATAATGCGAACGTTGCTCTGAAATTAAAAAGATATTCTTCCGTTTAATTTTCTACCGCATAAAAAATCTGGCTAAACGTTACGGGTTATTAAAAAAATATATACAATGATAATGAAATTGAAAGATATTCTATCCTAAAGTTGCTCAACTGGGATCTTTAGCACAGTTGGTCTCTATCTGCGATGCTTGTTCGATTCTCAGCCCTCTTCACTCTTATCAATAGAATTTAGTTTATTCGCCTTTCAGTCCACTTTCTTATAAAAGATATATTTTTTACCTCGTTATACTATTGTTATACTTTACAATTCTTGCGGTAACGCTTACATTGGATTTCGTTCACGTTAGCTTATAAGTCGGATATTCATTTAGCGACACCGAGCGGCTTCCTCTATCGGGTCTCTATAGTTTTCTCTGCCTATTATCTTTAACTCTCCTCCTCTCACTCTCTCTCTCTCTCTCTCTCTCTCTCTCTCTCTCTCTCTCTCTCTCTCTCTCTCTCTCTCTCTCTCTCT